>PVJS01027852.1:0-25944 GCA_004027185.1 Glis glis
CACCGCTTTCAAGGTGTCCCACAGATTTTGATATGTCGTGTCTCTATTTTCATTTAATTCCAGGAATTTTTTTATTTCTCCCCTTATTTCTTTCCTGATCCAGTCCTCATTCAGGAGTGTATCGTTCAGTCTCCATGTACTTATGTGATTACTTTTTGTCTTCCTGTTGTTAATTTCCAGTTTCAATCCATTGTGATCTCAGAAGATGCAGGAAATTATATCACATCTTTTGAATTTGCTGGTGCTTGCTTTGTGACCCAGTATGTGGTCTATTTTGGAGAATGTTCCATGGGCAGCTGAGAAAAATGTGTATTCAGGTGTTGATGGTTGAAATAATCTGTATGTGTCTATTAGATCCATTTGATCTATAGTTTTCTTTAGGTCTGAGTAATCTTTATTCATCTTTTGTCCAGAGGATTGATCTAGTGGCATGAGTGGTGTGTTGAAGTCTCCCAATATTATTGTGTTTGGGTCTATTTGGGACATGATATCCCGTAGACTTTGTTTTATGAATGTGGGTACACCCACATTTGGGGCATAAATGTTTACTATTTTTATATCTTCTTGTTGGATTGTTCCTTTTATTAATAAGAAGTGACCCTCTTTGTCTTTTCTGATGTGTTTTAACTTAAAGTCTATTTTGTCTGATATGAGCATTGCTACCCCTGCTTGTTTTCGATCCCCGTTTGAATGGTATATCTTTTTTCATCCGTTTACCTTTAGCATATGAGTATCTTTGGCTAGAAGGTGAGTTTCTTATAGACAGCATATAATTGGGTTATGCTTTTTGATCCACATTGCCAGTCTGTGCCTTTTAATTGGGGAGTTGAGTCCTTTGACATTCAATGTTATTATAGAGATATGATTTTTGTTTCCTGTCATTTTGAGACTATTTTCTGTTTGCTATAGTGACAAATCTCCTTGTTTAGTTGCCTACCTGGTGGAGTTCACCTCTCCTGTGGTTCTGAAGATTGCTTGTTTTTCCTTCTTTGTGGTTTATTTCTTTCAGTATTTTCTCTAGTGTTGGCTTGGTCCTCGTGAATTCTTTAAATGTTTGTTTATCATGGAACATTTTTATTTCTCCAACAATTTCAAATGATAACTTTGCTGGATATTTCAGTCTTGGGTGGAAATTGTTTTCTTCCAGGGTCCGGAGTACTTCGTACCAATCCCTCCTGGCATTCCTGACTTGAGTTGAGAAGTCTGGGGTGATTTTTATTGTTTTGCCCCTGTATGTCACCCGTTCTTTTGTTCTTACTGCTTTTAGGATTCTTTCTTTGGCCTCTATGTTAGTCATTTTAATTATTACATGGCGAGGGGAGGTCCTTCTTTGGTCCTGTCTTAATGGCCTTCTATATGTCTCCTGTATGTGTATATCCATATCTTTCTCTATGTTCGGAAAATTCTCTGAAATGATTTCTTTGAAGAGGTTTCTTATACCCTTGGTCTGTGCTTCTAAACCTTCTTCAATGCCTTTTATCCTTAGATTAGGATGCCTTGCATTGTCTTGTATTTCTTGAATGGCCAGGGCGTGTTGTTGTAATCTCTTCTGTATATCATTGACTGTGTTCTCAGTTTTGAATGAGCTGTCTTCCAGGAGTGATACCCTATTTTCCACGTGGTCGAGCCTACTAGCATTGGTTTCTATTGCAGTCTTTAATTCGTTTATTGATTCCTTCATTTCGTTCAGAGTTTCTTTCTGGCTCTTCCTTAGAGCCTCAACTTCCTCCTTCATCTCCTCTACACTTACTTTGAGGTCTTTCATCATTCTGAAGATCAAAATTCAGAATTCTCCATCTTGCATTTCCTGCAGGTCAGAGTCAGTGATCTCACTTGTTGATGCATTGTGGGTGATTCTTGTTTCCTCACTGTTCTTCATTCTTACATTTTCGGTGTTTTCCCTTTTGTGTTTCTGTTGCCTCCACATCATTTTCCTTTCTGTGTATGCTCCTGTAGTCCCAATTGGGTCAGTATGCTGCAGGCTGTGGATCCCTCTTGTCCAGTTGGCTGGGGTGTCATATTGTGTGTGGAGGGGTACGCAGGGTCCGGAGCTCAGGTGTTGTCACGTGAGGAGCACTTCGAGGCGAGGTGTTGGATGTGGGTACTGAGGCACGGATGATGGTGCCGGAAGGTGCCCTCTTTCCGAGGCACAGGTGCTGGGGGTTGCCTGGGCTCCTAGGGATGCACACGTGTTCCGGGTCTGGGGCAATGTCGCCGGAGGGTGCCCGGGCTCTGATGCGCTGTGCTGAGGATTTCAAATGGGCCCGTGGGAGGTGTGTGCTCCAGGTATCGATTAGCGGCGCCTAAGGGTGTACAGGTTCTGTGGCACGGCACAGAGGATCACACGTGGGTCCCAGGGGGGAGCATGTGCTCCTAGATCTCAGGTGTCAGCGCCGGGGCATGTCCTGACTCAGAGACAACCAGGAGAGTCACGCGGGTCTTGGGTGGCGGCGCCGGAGGGTATCCGGGCTCTGGTGCAGAGGTCGCTGAGGTGACGCTGAAGCCTGGGGCAGGCGCAGAGGCTGCCTGGGTGACTCGTGGGGACGCTGGGGTCTGGTACCTGGTGCAGAGGCCACCGAGGTGATGCCGAGGCCTGGGGCGGACGCAGAGGCTGCCGGGGTGACTCCGAGGCCTGGGGTGGCCTCAGAGTACACCAGGGTGACGCGGTGGGTGGAATCCGAGGCCCGGGGCAGGCTCAGAGGCTGCCAAGGTGATGCGATTAGATGCCAGGGTCTAGTACCTGGTGCAGGGGCCACCAAGGTGAAGTTGGGGCTTGGGGTGGGCGCAAATTTCCCCGAGGTGAAGCCAAGGCCTGGGGCAGGCACAAAGGCCGCTGAGGTGGTGCTGAGGCCACCAAGGTGGCGCAGAGGCTGCCGGGGTGGCACAGAGGCTGCCGGTGTGGCGCAGCGGCCAGGGGCTGGTGCAGAGTCCGCCGAGGTGACATGGGGGGGGGGATCCAAGGCCCGGGGCAGGCGCAGAGGTTGCCAAGGTGACGGGCAGGGACGCCGGGGTCCGGTACCTGGCGCAGAGGCCGCCGAGGTGGCACAGAGACTGCCGAGGTGACGCACGGGGACGCCGGGGTCTGGTACCTGGCACAGAGGCTGCCGAGGTGGCGCTGATGTCGCCGAGGTGGCGCAGAGGCTACTGGGGTGGTGCCGAGGCCTCAGGCGGGCGCAGAACACACCGAGGTGATGCGGCAGGGAGAGTCCGAGGCCCAGGGCAGGCGCAGAGGCTGCCGAGGTGATGCGCAGGGATGCAGGGGTCTTGTGTGCAGATTTTTAAGTGAATATCCTCTTACATTTTCTGGGATACATGTCAGGGGGAGTATGTTAGGTAGAAAAAGAACTGCATATGTAAGTTTTTTAAAAAATGCAAAATAATTTTCTATAGTAGTTGATTCATGTTACTTTCCCATTGGCAATATTGGAAAGTGCCACTTTCTCTAAATCCTTGCCAACATTTGAAACTAAGATTTTCTATTTTAGACATTGTAAGTGGTCACATATGTCAGTTTTTAATGAGGCCCCTCTCCACAGCATGCAAATGGAATATTCTTCTTGTGTCTTCACATGGTCCTCCCTCTGTGTGTCTGTGTCCTAATATCCTCCTTTTATGAGCACTGTATTCATATTGGAAAAGACCCACCCTAATGGACTCATTTGAACTTAATAACCTCCTTAAAAACTCCATTTCAAATACTCATATTCAGAGGTAATGGATCCTAAGACTTCCTAAGATTCCACATACAATTATCTGAGGGACAAGAAAAATGAATACCTAGAGCATGCCCCCAGGTGACCTAAGAACTTCCCACTAGGCCCCACCTCTTAAAGGATCCACAGATACTCCCATATTGTTACCCTGGGAACCTCGCACCAATTACATGACACCTTGGGTAAATACAACTATACAATACACAGAACAAAAGCATTCAACTCATGACCCACAATGTTTATGTCCATCTCAGCTTCTAACTCAAATTACACTTTTAAAAGTTGCAAGTACCCTCAGAAAGTCAAAGGCCATATGTATTCTCTCAGATGGGGAAAAAGAAAACAAAAGGGACATCAGATAAATGTTGAGAGAGACCAGGAGAATAGTGGAAGGGGATTGAAGAGGGAAGTGGTAAAGGGGAAAAGGAGAATTGATGGAGGAAACAGCTCAAATAATGCTGTGTGCATATATATATGAAGATATCACTACCAATCTCATTAACATGCATGAGAAGGGAGGGGGTAGCAGGGTGGGATTCAGAGAGAAACACACCAAGTGCTATGTGCATGTGTGTTTGTATCACTTTGAACCTCACTCATGATGTGTAATTGTAATTCAATAATAGTAGTATAAATAAAGGCCAAAAATGCAAGCACTCTAATTTTACTCTAGCATAAAGAACAAAAAGGCAAGTCATGGAGAATAAGACAAAACTTTTAGTTTCTACACAAAATGAAAATTCCATGAGATGGAGGGAAGCAAAAGAAAAATGTGTTGTGGGTGCTGAACTCACATTTCATAAGGGAAGTCAGTTGATTCACTTCTTCATGATGTCGAATTAAAAATAAAAATTTGCTATTCAGGGCAAATGATAATAAAAGAAATGAGAATGGGCAAGGATAGCAACTGGTGGCCTCTGTAGAATGGGATTCAGAGAGACTATCAACATGTATACATTTCCCTGTCTTTGGGAACACTCCTGATGGCATTCCTGCAATAAAAAGGGAAATCACAAGAATAAGAAACAAGCAGGGTAAGATTCTAATGAGTCTTAAGTGACTCAAGTCTTTATTCTTTAGTTATAAAGCCCCACAATGCAATCTAACACTGCTTGATATTGCTAACTAGAGAGAAGTTGGCAATTAAAGGAAGAAGAGCAATGACTTCCAGGAAAGTGCACCAAATGGGATGGGATGAGATGGGAGAGGCTGAAATGTGAGTGGAAACAGGGGAGATGCCAAAAAACTTACCATTAAAGTGTAGTGTCTCAAATGATTCTGGTCTCTGATTTGTTATCAGTACCTGTACAGAGAGTCACAAGGACTGTCCAGAATCTTTATAAGCCTCACCTGGCCACAAACTCCTGCAGGCATCTCCTGATTTAGAGAACAAAGACGTGTACTGGGCTGTCAGTCTGAGAAAGGCTCTTTTTCATCACCAGTCAGCTCTGCACCTCTGGACAGGAGAATGGGAGGAAGGTAAGGGTGTATTCCAAGTATGGCCAAATTTGTTGTGATAGGTTTTGCTCTGAGTTCACATTCCTGCATTTCCACCACAGGGTGCTGTGTGCAGGGGTCAAGGTGTATCCTTCAGCAAAAGGCAGGAGATAGAAGCTTACTTTGAAAATTGGGTGCTGGCAGAAGATACTCTGGGAGTTTCAAAAGGGCTTAAGCAGGACTTTCTTCCTCTGATCCAACCCCTCATGTTATGCCCTTTATTCCAAACATTCAAATGTGCTGTCATGTATAGATGGCAAGGAGACAGGCAGGTATTCCTTGTCAGATCTGAGATGCTATAAAAACAGGTTTTATTGCTTCACTAACTTTCCAGAAATACTCCTCTTTGTGTTTCTGCCAAGATTCCAGGAAGAAACAGTTCAAACTGGAGTAATTGAGGAGTCCTTCAGGAGAGTCTATTTACAAAGATGGGCAGGATTAAGGGGTAATGGCAATGTATGGTGAGGTGCCCCAAGTCAAGCAACAGGGAAGCACTATTTCCAGCCCTGGTCTATCAGGGACAAGGAAAGGACAGAGATAGAGCATAGCCAAGGCTGTAGCTGGAGGAGGAGAAGAGGTAGTGGAGAAGCACTGCCATTGCCAACACACAGCTTCACAGGAGAGCTAGGAGATCAAATCTCAACCCCCTCTCCTCCTGCCCTCCAGTTTCCTGTTAGCATCACCTACTGGCTCAATTCAACCACAAACAAGAAGGAAAGGCCACACTGATGGGGTGCACAGAAGATACTCTCTTGGGATTCAAAAAATGGCAGAGAAAAGGGGTGGAAGAAAATTCTCATGACACATGAGATTATCCATCACACCTTATGCCTTCCTACTCTCTGGGTTTTTCTCTATCACCAAGTCATTTCTAATCTCATCTTCATTAGAGTTATTAGAAATATTATTTTTCTGTTTGCACTTTCTTTTCTCTAGTGTCAATTTTATATAGCAATCAACCACACTATTAAAAGTTTTTAAAATGTCAAGGTGTGTGTGTGTGTGTGTGTGTATGTGTGTGTTTGTGTGTGTGTGTGTGTGTGTGTGTGTAATGCTGAAGAATGAATCTAAGGAGATTCTACCTCTGAGTTACACCCACTCCCCTTTAATCTTTTATTTGGTAACAGGGTCTCACCTCGCTAATTTGCTAAGGGTCTTGCTAATTGACTGAGGCTGACTTTGAACCTGAGACCCTCCTGTCTCAGCCTCCCAAGTACTGGGATTACAAGCAGGCATGCATCACTATGCCCAACCCAAATGGAATGTAATTTTAAAAGAGGAAGCCTATTTCTTATTGAGCAGAGTATAAGTGTGGCTGCTCAAATGCAGAACCATTACAATAATGCCATTAACAAGAAATTCATTAGATCTGGGTGGAAAACTCAACAACATGAAACCAAAGATATCTTCAGAATTGCCACTCAACAACTCCAGAAGGAAAACCTCATCCTTGTGGCCCTACATCACTCCCAGTCATATTAATGTGTCAGCCTGGGGAAGTGGATGATAGGAATGAGAGTCTGTGCTCTTCTGTTAATCTCATGACCCAGAAGCTGGTTACATTACTCTGCTCACCTCCCATTGGTCAGTGCCAAGTCACATGGTGCCATCAGAATCCAGAAAGCATGTGAAATGAATCAAATTTTTGGACCTAAATTAAGATAATTATTATGTTACAGAAGAGAAGATTGGCTATCAAGGGACTCTAGCAGTCTCTACAGTCCCCAATATGGTCTCAGATTCTGTAGTTGTATGAAAATTTGGGGGTGGTTCCTCAGAATAAAAAGTACCATGGGGAAGAGAACTGTGACAAAGCCTCAGACAGGCTCCAGGAGACCAGGGACTGGTACTGGGCTTGCTCTTGATAATGCGATCTCAGGAAAATCCCATTGTATTTTTAAGCCTCCGTATCCTACTACGTTGAGTGTGAATATTAAAATAGATGGCATTGAAGAAATGCATGCTAAATACGGGGGTACAATAGTAAATAAAACAGACATGACTTAGTCCATACAAACTTTCATGTTTGATGAGGAAGACAAATGCATCTCACTCAAAACACTGATAGACAAACTGTGGAGTGACTTGAATACAGACAGCAGAAATCCTGTTGCTACCTTTTTCTGTTCAAGCCAACCAAGGCTGTGGGAGCTTGTCTAAGACAGCTCATGATGGAGGTCTTCACTTCTGGATGCCTCTCTGCAGGCCCAGAGGAAGGTGTGTACTCATTGCACATGAGGCCTCCTGCTCTGCTGAGTCCCCTGGGTTCTGAAGCTATGGCTGCCTTTGGAGGGCAGCTGCTACTTTCCTAACTGACTTCCACCCAACTCTCTTTTGTTGCCTATGTGATTGACTTCTCTTGTTCTGTTGCTAAAGCTTGTTTATGCTATATTATATTTCATCCATAATTTTGATTGCCATGTTAGATAGAACTTGGATATTACTTCTGTTTTTCCTTCATACAACTGTAATCTAAACACAGAGATGGTGAGTCCAAAGGGCTAATCAAAAGGGTGAAACTTCATGGGTTCAAATCCACAGTGTGTTGGACCAGGGGCATGCTGCCCATCCTTTTTATGCTCTAATTCTGTCTCCTATATAAGATAGCAGAAATAACATTTTTTTTCTCTTAGCTTTCTATCCCCCCCTTGGGAATATGAGTTTAAAAACATGCCATACAAAGCTAGGGAGTAATTGGAATACAAGAGGGACTTTAGATAATGAAGGAGAAACCCCAGTGTAGCAATGGAGAGGGCCTATGGGAAGGTGGTGGGGAGTAAGGGAGACTCTGTGAAGGAAACACTTCCACTGAAGTTATGTACACATGTGAAATTATCAATGTCAATCTCAGTACCATGTATGGGGAAGGGGAGGGAGTGGGAAGGAAGCTGGGGGCAACCTCACCAAGTATTGTATCCATGTATGTCACTATCACTCTGAACTACATTATGATGTGAGACTACAATGCACCAATTAATGTATATTAGAAAAACATGCCAAACACAATTTTGTGACGATTTAGAATAAGATAAAAATGCATAAAATAACAATCACACCTGAATTCATTGCAATCTGTTTTCATGGAGTGTAAACCTGATATGCAGTGACCTTCCTGGGTCCTCCAATAACTCCCCACATTATAAGGGAAAACAATCTACCAAAGTTGTTGTTTCTCCACTTTCTATTCAAATGCTAACATTAATCAATCATGTCAATTTGAACATATTCTAATTCTACTTAGAATGCAGAGTATTTTAATTTATTTATGTATGTATGTATTTATTTATTTATTTTACGGTACTGGGAATTAAACCCAGGGACATTCTACCTCTGAGCTACACCCCCAGCCCTATTTTTCATTCTTTATTTTGAAACAGGGTCTCACTAAGTTGTGGAGGGCCTCACTAAGTAGCTAAGGCTTGCTGTAAACCTGCGATCCTCCTGTCTCAGCCTCCCAGTACTGGGATTACAAGTGTGCGCCACCATACCTGGCAGAGCAATTGAATTTAAAATTATATTTAAAGTAAACAAACAAAATTTGTATTTACTTTGAAACTTGGGCCAAGATCAAACATTCTGCCTGGAAAAATAAGACCATTGGTTCCATGTGTTTGATGAAAATCTTTAGTTTTTAATGTAAGGGAAATGTTCATTTTAGAAAGAGAAGCTGGGCATTGTGGTGCACAGTTGTAATCCCAGTACTTGGGAGGCCAAGACTTGGAGGATCACAGGTTTGAGGTTATCAACTTGGTGAGATCCTATCTCAAAATAAAAAGGACTGGGGGTATAGTTCAGATGTAGAATGCCCCTGGGTTCAACCCTCAGGACCAGAAAAAAGAGAAAGAAAGAAAGAGATTGAATATACAAAATGTGCAACCACAACCCCAGGCCCCATTTTAGTACTTTCATTGGTACATTGTAATTGTATGTCATAGTGAGACTCAACATACATGAACATAAGTGATACAACAGATACAGAGTGATAAAAATATAATGCACACAGATTTTGATGTGTTTCCCTTTAGATCCCAGCCCACTGCCCACCCACACCTTACATATTAGTGAGACTGGTAGATACACCATTATGTATGGACAGAGAATTGTTTGAATTATTTCATTAAACAGTTATTTTTTCCTTCCCACCTCTCTCCCCATCCCGTCCACTATACATTTGTCTCCTCAATCATCTAAAGTTCCTTTTGTTTCCTATTTTCTCTCTACTTTCCACATATGAGAAAAAGCATTCAACCCTAAACTTTCTCTTTTCTTTTTAAAATATTTTTAAATTTGTTTATTCATTTATTTAGTATGCTAAGGTTTAAACCCAGGGGCATTCTACCTCCAAGCTACCTCAGCCCTATTTTATTTGGAAACAAATTTTTGCTAAGTTGTTGAGAGCCTTGCTAGTATCTGAGGCTGGCTTTGAATCCGTAATCCTCCTGTCTCAGCCTCCCAAGTACTGGATTACATGTGTGTGCCGCCACATCCAGCTAAACCTTTGACTTTCTGATACTGGCTGATTTCACTTAGCATAATATTCTCTAGTTCCATCTATTTTCCTACAAATAACATGTTTGTTCTTTATATCTGAAATTCCATTGTGCATATAAACCACATTTTTTTTATCTATTCACCTGTGGACAGATGCCTGGGTTGGTTCAATAATTTGACTATTGTGAATTGTGCTGCTCTAAACATGCTGCTATAGTATTCTGACTTTAATTCTTTTGGAATGATACCAAGGAGTTCTATAGCTGGGTCATATAGTGGTTCTGTCTAGTCTTTTGAGGAATCTCCATAGTGTTTGTACTAATTTACAATCCCATCAGCAGTGTATCTATTTCTCTGCATCCTCTGCAGCATTTATTATTGCTTGTATTCCTCATGACTACCATTCTAACTGAAATTAGGGGAAACATTGGTGTAGGTTTGATTTTCATTTCTCTTATTGCTAATGATGTTGGACATTTTTCCATATTTTTATTGACAATTTGTATTTCTTCTTTTGAGAACTGTCTATTCAGTATTTATTACCTTAGAGGCTATTAAGAAGATTCAAAGAGAAATTATCTGTGACACTCATATTCAGTTCCTATTAATCATAAGGATCTAAGCTGGTCCTTTCTGTGTGAAATACGCATGAGCAACTATCCCTATCCCCACTATATTTCCTCTCTTATATTCCTCTCACACAAAAGCATTAATCAACAAAGAATACTCTAAAGGATCATCTGGGATAGCAAATGCAGTGGATTTAGATTACATACTCCACAGCACACCACTAAGTATCCCTCCATCAATATTCCCATGCTTCAAATGCCTCATTTCATTTGTACTCAGACTCTCCTACTTAGTACTTCATCTTCTACCTATTGAAATTTTCAGGTAAGACTCAGATCCCATCACCACACTGTGTGCCAAAACACTTCTAGATGCTCAGCAAAGCCATATTGAATACTCACTTCAGTGTCTACATCAGTTATTTGAGTGCACAGAGTTAATTCTAAATACACTGAAAACTGTACACAAAAAGAAGGATGATGAATAGAATTTTTATCCCATTATATCTATGTGTTCTAATGCCCTTTTGTATTCCATTTTTAGTTTCCATTTAAACAAAATCATCCAACACTGTAAGGCTCCTCATTCATACGTTAAATAAATATTGAGAACATGTGGGCCTCACACAAAGCTAAGCACTAGAGATATAAAAATGGTACCTGTTGCCAGGCATAGTGACTCATGCCTGTAATTCCAGTACCTGGGAGGCTGAGACAGGAGGATCACAGGTTCTAGGCTACCTTCAACAATGTAGTGAGACTCTCAGCAACATAGCAAGACCCTGTTTCAAATAAATGAATGAATGAATAAATAAATAAATAAATAAATAAATAAATAAATAAATAAATAAATAGAGTTGAGTGTGTAGCACAGAGGTAGAATGCCCCTGGCTTCAATCCCCAGTACAAAAAAGGGGGAGGGTCATCTGTCTCCAATGCCTGAAACACTGAACCATTTCTAGGCTCAGCCATCCTAACACTTGTCCTACCATGTGCTCACATTCCCCTCATGACCCTAAAAAGTATTTTTAATTGAACTATCTTACTCATAGAGATGTCATGATCACCCTGTGTTTGTCTCAATTCCTGCACCTGAGAGAAAATATCTGTCCCAGGTCAGAATTGTGCTGGTCTATAGCTGTAGCCCATTGAGTGGGAGAGTTTGCACCACAGTATATGTCCATGTCATTGAGAGGTCCTGAGGTTCAGGTCAAAGAGCTCAGGCTGTTGAAAGAATGAGTACTGTATTTGAGTACATATTCCAGAAATCCCCAAATCCTCTATTTTTACCCTCTATCAAATGTGGTTAGTAATTTCCACAGAGCAGAGTAATCCTGAGAATCAGAGGCCATGCAGCAGGCACTCATCTTGTTTGTGTTCCCAGGGGCACCAGTGGAGAGTTTGAGAGCCTGGATCTTACCACTCCAGCCTTGAGGACAGAAGCCACGCCAACCAATGGAAGTTACGAGTACTTTACTACAACTTGTGACTATAGGAACAAGATCCCATACTTGCTGACCCTCATCATAGCCTTCATTGGACTGGCAGGAAACGCGGTTGTGCTCTGGCTCCTGGGCTTCCGCATGCGCAGGAACGCCATCTCCGTGTACATCCTCAACCTGGCGGCTGCCGACTCTCTCTTCCTCTGCTGCCAGTTCTTTATATCCCTGAAGATTTTCCTCCCCAACTATAATCACCTCCTTCTCTCTGTGCGTTTTATCTCAATTAATGTGACAATCATTTCCTACATGACAGGCCTGGGCATGCTCAGCACCATCAGCACTGAGCGCTGCTTGTCCATCCTGTGGCCCATCTGGTACCGCTGTCACCGCCCAAGACACATGTCATCTGTCATATGCAGCCTGCTCTGGGCCCTTTCCATGTTGCTGGGCATCCTGAGATGCTCCGTCTGTTACATCCAATTGAATCTAGAGAATTATTATTGGTGTAGGAATGCAAATTTTTTCATAACTGCATGGCTGATGTTTTTGTGTGTGATTCTCTCAGGGTCCAGTTTGGCCCTGGTAGGCAGGATCCTTTGTGGCTTCCAGCGGAAGCCGATGACCAGGCTGTATGTTACCATCCTGCTCACAGTGCTGGTCTTCCTCCTCTGTGGTCTGCCCTTTGGCATCACCTTGTTTCTGTTAGTCTGGATTCACAATGATTTTAATGCAATAATATGTCTTTTTATGTCTATAAATGTCCTCTCCTCCATTAACAGCTGTGCCAACCCTTTCATTTACTTCTTTGTTGGCTTCTTCAGGCAGTGGCTGCAGCAGAGACCGACCCTCAAGACGATTCTCCAGAGAGCTCTGCAGGATGAATGTGGAAGCAGCCTTCCTCAGGGAACCCTGGAGATGTCAGGAAGCAGAGGGGAGCAGTGAGGAAAGGCCTCTGCCTGGTCCTCAGATGTGTCTTTGAGAGTCGACACTGCCTGCCACACTTGATAGTTGTCTGTTCTCTCGGCTTCATGCCCCTGAAATGCCTGTGTCTTCAAATAGATTTATTTTAACTTGGATTTTCCTGTTTTTTATTGAAACCAACCTGCAACCTGAAGTAAGAGCATCTCTATCCTTTTTGACATTTTTTATAAATTTCTCATCTTTTCTTCCTCTAAATCATCCTTATGGATGCTTTTCTTCACAATTTTTACCTCAACTCAAAAATCCTTTTTCAAAATCTAACCCTCTAACTTATAGCTGTACTCTACCTAAAGCTATAGACAACAAAGATTCCTACCTTCCTCTCAAACTATGTTCTGAGGGAATCATGTTGGCGTCCTTGTTGGGGCTTTGCTGCAGATAGAAAGCTTGGTCCTGATTGAGTTCTGATACCTTTAAATCTATTGAATCCTCTGGTTTTGGGGAAAAAAATGTCCTTAGAATCAGACTTTCTACTTGTATAAAAACAGTCAAGGATATTGGGTTTATGAAAAGTCTTCTGTTGCATTTGTCCATGTCATGGTGATGTGTTGGCCTTGGGTTCTAGCAGAAAAAAAAATCACCTTTGCTCCTGAGAACTGCTAAGCTCTTTTCCCAGCCAGCATGGGACCTAAAAATATGTCACCTCAGCTGCAATCCTGGAATTCATAGGAAGACAGAACCTGGGAGTCATAGATGGGAAAGAGCACTGGGTGACCATAGCGGTCAGAGCACCTGGACCCAAGCTGATCTGATGACTAAACTGGGTCATATGCTCACCCCAGATTACCGAAGCTGGTAGAGAGGTTATGGGGTTGCCAAACCTGAATCTTATGCTGATTGTGATTGGGAATCTATTATCAGAGTTACATCATTGTGGACATGGATTGAAGGTAAAGACCATGTGAATTGAGCAACTTCAGAAGTTCATGTCTCTGCACCATGACCATAATCACAGGGAGAAGATCCTCTCCCACCTATGTGGCAGCTACCTGGACTTGGAGATGAAGTGGTATTTATCGGGCACTAGTATTGTGAATACATCAATTCTGGCTATAAAAATATGAGATTTTGTTGCTGATCCTCAGGAGACAGTGTAGAGTTTGGAAGAAGAGATCTCCTTATAAATGCCTCTCATACTGGTATAACTTGTCTAATACTTTCTAGCATGCAATCAGACACAGGATTTAAAGGGCAAGAAGATCTCAATAGTAAATGTGTATGTATGTGGTGGCCAGTAGTTAGGGAAGGCTTCTTAAAATACTCAGAATTTGTTGTCTCAACAGTTTACCAAGAATGTGCCTCTGCTGCTTTAGCCACATCAATTTATGAAGTTGGAAAGGAAGGATAAATAAGAACTGAAAAGATGAAAAAGGGAAGAAAGACAATTCATACTGATATTGCTCATAAAAGCAGAGAAGTAAATCTGGGAATGTTATACAGTGTGTAAATGCATCTCAGTCCTCATGCCACATCAAGAATTTAGTTGTGGTGGAAGATCCCTCTTAGGAAGGATCTTAAAGCTAGAACACTGGGAGCATTGAGAAATAACTGTCCTGGCCTTGAAGTGATAGGAGTTTGGCATAAGTTTTGCAAAATTAGTTGGAGTCAACTCTGCAATACTGGGAAATCCAGAGAAGAGCAGCTCTAGGACTCAAGGAGGAGAAGTCAAAAACCAGTGTTCTGCTTTCCAGACCCTCCTCCTACACATATGTCAAAGGTTTGGCTTCAAAACCTTTGAGTTTAGAAGATACAAATGACAGAGATGGAACAAGAAGAATAATATATAGAAGAGAAGAGAGAATGTACCTATTTATCTGGTGCAGTATTTTTGCCTGAAATAGCCCAAATTGGAACAGGGGAGTTAATTTTTTAAATTAGTTTAACATTTTATTCCTTACACAAAAAATCAACTCACAACCTTGCATAGATCTGATATGGATGATGGCTTAAGAGTTGCTAGCCACTCAACAGAAACCTCATACTCAAAATCTGCATGGAACCTACACATTTTTTTGAAGTGTGGTATCCTGATATTTAAAATAAAGCATACAGCTTTACAGTAAGTTTTTTTTTCGTATAAGTAGGAGTGTACTCTAAAATAACAATAAAAGTATACTATAGTAAATACATAACCTAGTCATTTAGATCATCATTAAATTTTATCTGTATATAACTATGTGCTATCTTACCAGTAGTGGTGCAGTAAGTTTGTCTACACCTGCATCACCACAAACACATGAGTAATGCATTGTGCTACAATGTGACAGTGGGTACAACATCATTAGGGGATAGGAATTTTCAGCTCCATTATCTTTTTAAGGGACTGCTGTCATATAGGTCACTCGTCACTGATGGAAACATTATATGTGTATGACTGTATTACCTTCTTGCCTATGTGTCTTGATAACAAGATTCTCTCCAGCATATCTTTACCTCATTCTTGTTCATTTCAGTATCTATGTATGTATCTATCCAACAAACTAAACTTTTAGTGTTAGAAAATAGGCAAAGGGATGGCTACATGTCGAGGAACAAGCTTTATAAAAGCCTGGGAGGGAACAACTGACCAAGGAGAAAGCCCATGAGAATCAGAAGCCCTCCTCCTCCTTACAGACTCAGGGCTTTTTTATGGGGTTAGGAGTGCAGAAAGAATTAACAAAGAGTTATGTAAGTTGTTTATTGGTGATTTTGAGGTCAGGCTGTATCTGGTAAAGTCCTTGGCTAGGAGGCAGGATAATGGTTAGGGGCGTTTTGTATTCACACCATTTCTTCATTTTGGGTTCCAGGTGGCCTTTGGCTCGAGTCCACAATTCCTACCTTTAGTGCTTTTTAAACTTTTCATTCTGAACTAATTACAGACTAACCAGAGTTGCAAAAATAGTAAAAAGAGTTCCTTTATACCCACCCAGCCTGTACCACAGTGATATATTAAGTAAATATACTACATTATAAATCCAGGAAATTGACATTGGCCAATGTATTTACTGATGCTACTGAAGCCTTCTGGATTTCACTAGTTTTTGTATACACTTCTTTTTGTTTGGGAGAGGGGATTGCCTTTGTGGTTAATTCTACCACCTTTAGTCACATGTATAGAAACATTATGAAATGTAACTCTTTCTCATTTTGGTACCAGGGCTTGAACACAGGGGCATTCTACCACTGAGCTACACCCTCAGCCCTTTTTATTTTGAAATGGGGTTTTGCTAATTTGCTGAGGTTGCCCTTGAACCTATAATCCTCCTGTCTCAGCCTCCCAAGTACAGGGATTACAGGCATGTGCCATCACACGCTGCTAAAATAAAACTCTTTCTACACCACACAAAAATTCCTTTGGGCTTCCTTGCATTGTCACATCCACCCTCATCCTACCTGCCAAAGCCTTGGTGATCCCCGTTCGCCATCTCTATAATTGTCATTTCTACAATGCTATATAAATGGTACCATACAGTATCTAGCCTTTAGTACTTAGGTTAGTTCACTCAACACAATATCCTTAAGATCCATCCAAGAATGTGCATATAGCAACAGTTTGTTTCTGTTTTTGTGTTGTGAAGCTCTGTTCCCACTGAATGAATGTACTATAGTTTGTGTCACTACTCACAAATGGACCCAGCCAAAGAACAGAAAATGGCCTCTGGAGTTGATCCACCTGAGGAAATCTCTTCACTTTAATGGAGGTCTGTTTGCTGCCCCTGGGGAGAAGAATGGAAGGAAGGCCAGGGCTTGCTCATGAGCTGCCTTTTTTTCAAAGACCAGTGGTGGATATTCCTCTTAGCTACACATTGATGTGTAGGATAGATGATATCCAGGAGTTTTCTTCCAGAAGAAAGAAGAGATATGGAAGTCCATCATAGCACACTTTTGGAGCTGTCCTCTGTGACTAATTCATGCATGAATTAGACAAACATTGAAACATACTTGATCAGGCGCTGTGCTCATTTCATGTAGAGCAATTGCTTTATAAATGAAAATCTGTCTAAAAGACTGTCTGTTTAGAATCCTGTCCATTCCACCTAGAAAACACATTGATTGATGCTTGGGAAGTGCTGAGTCCTCACAGCCTTTCACTGACTCTGCCCCACCTGGGCTCCACAGCACTGACACTCTGCTTCAGGAGGACCAAGTGAATCTGTTTCCAATACTGCTTGTACTACTTGCATGTGTTAATGTAATTGCCTAATTTATCAATATGCAATGTAAATTAGTGAAATATGAGCATGAAAAGGGAGTTGCAGTTTTGAAGAAAACTAATGTGGATGCTAAAAAAGGACAATAAGTGCTAGTCTCAAAATTATTGTTATTATATTATATATTGTGAACTAGCTGTGAGCCTGAGAACTACTTAATGAAAACATTTAACAATATTGGAAAATATCCTGAATATGATGTTGTGTTTAGCAGGCTAAAATCTCCACTGTAAAAAATACAAACTGCAAATAATAGCCAATTTTTGATGAATGTGATTCCTGCAATATAGAGTATAATTCTCTCTGC
Organism: Glis glis; assembly: GCA_004027185.1. Taxonomy (NCBI): domain Eukaryota; kingdom Metazoa; phylum Chordata; class Mammalia; order Rodentia; family Gliridae; genus Glis; species Glis glis. Next base: position 17,191 of record PVJS01027852.1, read on the forward strand.
TGAAGTCTACTCAAAGAAAAGTCTTTCATTCTCCTTCATTTTTGGTGTAAATTTCTAGGTAAAATGCAATATTTTATTACAAATGCATCCTATTTCATAACAGCTATTTAATATACATTTCAAGCTGGGTGCCATGGTACATACCTGTAATCCCAGATACTTTGGAGGCTGAGGCAGGAGGATCGCATGTTGAAAGCCATCATTGAAAACTTAATGAGACTCTCAATAAATTTAAAAAGGCTTGTGATGCTGCTCAGGGACAGAACACTTCTGATTTGACTCCCAGTAATCCAAATGCACACAAACACACACACACACACACACACACACACACACACACTTTCAATTAACCTATCTACCTGCAGTTTTCAGTATGTCACTAAGTGTACTTCTTTTTAAATATACTTTTATTGGTGAATTATAATCATACACTAAAATTAAAATAAGGTTCAGAGTGATAGAAATATACATGCACCCAGCACTTGGAGTGTTCCCCTCTGGATTCCACACTGTTTCCATTGCTCCCTGTACATGTTATTGAGATTAGTAGTGACACCTTCATATATGCACATACCATTATTTGAACTCAGTGTGCTTTTTTGGTTTTTGGTTGTTTTAGTACTGGAGATTTATCCCAGAGGCATTTTAGCTCTGAGCTATACTCCCAAACCTTTCATTCAGTTCTTTATTTTAAATAGGGTCTCACTAGGTTGCTGAGAGTCTTGCTAAGTTGTGGAGGCTGGTCTAAAGCCTGTGATCCTCCTGTCTCAGCATCCCAAGTACAGGTATTGCAGGTGTGCACCACCACACCCAGCTCTAAGTGTGCTTCTAATAGTAATATTAGTTAGTCGTTCTGTTTATTCTGTAAGAACTTACTTAGCTCCTCTATGTTCCAACCCCCATGGGGATTCAAAGCTCTGGAGATTCAAAGGCAACAAACCCATCCTCTCAGAGTTCATAGTCCATAGAATGAAGGAGGCCGGTGCAGGAAAGCCTTTCACACAATGTGATACATGCTGTCATATAGATATGTTTGGAGATCAAGGGTGCTCAGTGGAGGGTCATCTGAAAGTTTTCAGTTGTCTTCCATCCATCCTAAAGAGGAATGTCACAACCACTCTCCCAGGTGTAGCATGAATGTATGGTTCCAATACATGATGGGTTTCACTGTTGGCTACTCATAATAGAAAACATCTTCAGCAAAATGTTTACAATTGATGAATATGAAGACTCTTCATGCTGAATCCTATACTGGTCCCCAGTCTACATTCTGACACACCAATGCACAATTCATGGAAACATTTTTTCAAAAATAGACTCTGATGGTGCTTAGGCTACCTCAAGCCCAGCCCTTCTCTTCATCTAAGATCTATTGGATTACAGAACCTTCAAATACTAGATTGGGAAGAGCACTGGACCTATAGTCAGGGAGCACAGATTCTCAGGCCAACTGATGACCTACTTGAGCCACATGCCTCTCTTAGGCAACCCAGGAAGATAATGGGTTATGGGGTCACATGAACATTATGTCATTTGTGGTTGGGTATCCCTATCCAGAGAATGGCAGGGAAGTTTATCATAGATATGTTAAAGTGAAAATAACTACAATAGTGGGTGAGGCAATCATGTCTCAACACTGACTCTAGTCAGTGAGCATGTATCCTTCTCACTTATTTGGCACCTACCTTCAACTGAGATGGGTTGCTGTGAGGCTCTTTCTGCATAATAGAATGGCATGTATGGGGCATCAATATTTTCAATGTATTAAAGCTGCCTATAAAAGCAGGTGAGATCTGGTTCCTATTCTCCAGAGCTTACCATGGAATGTGGAAGAAGAAATATCCTTACATAGGTAGGTCATATTGGTACAATTGGCTCTGAATCTTTCCAAGAGCAAATACAGAAATGAGGAGCAGAGAGGGGGAAGATTTTATAGAAGTATATATAGGCTGTGAGTAGAACAGGGGAGGCTTCTTGTAATACCTGGAATTTGAACAGAGGACTCTACAATTTTCCAAGCAACTACCCTGTGTCACTCTCACCAGCCACACCAACTTCTTGAGAAAAGCAAGAGAAAATAGGATTAATATAGATGGAAATGGGAGTAGATAGAATTCATAGAGACATTGTTAATAAAAGTCTAGAGTTTGTTAAGGATCAGTTTCCACATAAATTTAATTGTTTTATGATACTATAAGTATTTAGTCTTGATAGATAGACCTCTTTTAAGAAGTGTCATAAGGCTAAAGTTGTTTGAGCAATGAGCAATGTCTGTCATAACCTTGAAGTGATAGAGCATGACATTAGTTTTGTGGAATTAGGTGAAATCTACAATACTGTCATATCCAGAAACAGTCAACTAGATCAGCCCACTGGAACTGAATATGGCTGGTAACAAACACAACCATGCTCAACAGTTTAATCTTCAACTTGTGACCATGAACCTTAAGTGTCCTCTTAGCTTTGCTGAGAAACACTGAGCTTTACATAATTACCTTTGGAATATCAAGGGGAAATATTTTATACCACTTTCTCTCTCCTAAAACTACTTCTCACTTTCTCTCTCTGTCTCTCTCTGTCTCTCTCTGTGTGTGTGTGTGTGTGTATGTGTGTGTGTGTGTGTGTTTGTGTGTGTGTGTGTGTGTGTGTTACTGAGGACTGAACCCAGGGGTGTTATATCACTGAGCTACATCTCCAGCCCTACTTTATTTTTTATTTTAAAATAGGGTCTCACTAAATTACTGTGAGCTGCCTCCCATGTACTGGGATTACAGGAGTGTGCACCATGCCTGGATTGCTTCTTACTCTTTTATCACTCTCAATAATGTACTACTGAAAAATTCCCTTTATCCTCACACTAAACCTACCCTCCAATATGGCTCTAAGTCCATTTCCCTACCTATCCCTCCATGTGAGGAAATGGACTCTTCATGATCCTATCCTAAGCCATCTTCAACTTATGTGGTGGCTCCTCCATCTCCTGCATTGTAATGTATGTAATTACCTATTAATGCTATATCTTGGATGTTTCCTTCTCATTGGATCATTCCAGAACCTACAAACCTACCATCCCTCTCTTGTCTTAAAACAGCAATCAACTCCACATTTCTCCCATTCATGCCCTAATTACTTTTTTCCCTTGAGTACTGATCTCTTTTAAAAAGTTTTTCTATGTCCAGTATATTTATTTCCTCATATAAACCTTTCTCTCTTCTATACTATACCTTTTCATGCTTCTATTTCCTTCTCTTAGCTAGATCAGTAATTTATTTTCCTTGTTTGAAAATTTATTATTGAAATGCTAATAGAGTCACTGCTTTCAAAAATTTAAATGCATACACTGAAAACGGTCATTCTTGCTTTAGGTTCTCAGGCATCCATGAATTCTCTTCAAAGACAAATAAATACTCTTCTGAGGAAGAGATCTAAAATGGCGACAGAGTAAGGACACCCAGATGAGCCTGTCTCTAACTTATCTCAGGGACTCTGAACTGAGCAGCATTCCACATCCCATACTACCTTCATGAGAAATGTGAACTAAAGACAAAGAAACTCAATAATACCTACAAGGCCACCTTTTAACACCCATGCTGAAAAAGGGAATATAAAAGGCAGCCAACCAGAAATGCTAGAACAATGTCCCACGAACTGGTTCCGTGGACCAGGTAGGCAGTCTGGCAGGAAACTTTGGAAGAACCAAAAAATCATATAATCAGCAACCTGAGACTTACTTCAGATATAATTGATATCACCAGCCACAGAATTCCATAGCCCCTTGACGACAGGATGGAGGACAACCACAGCCACTTCCCCATCCATTGCAACCCCCCACATCCGCCATGCCCTGGAACAGAGGTGAGTAAAGCACCCTCATGGGATAACTGAAAAGAGTCCCTTCCCCCAAAAAAGAGGGGGTGGTGACACAAGCAGACTGCAGCTGCAGCCACACATGAAACTCAGAGGAATTCAGCAGGTCTGAAAGATATAGACCAACCTAGCCTTCTCTGTGGAGAACCCTGGGGTCTGCACTTGCACTGGGTCTGGCCCCAGGGACACCCATCACCTGCCCAGGCAGAGAGAGACACAGGGTCAGGGTCTGTGGAGAGTGCAGAGCCTCACACTTGAACTGTTCTTGTACCACCAGCACTTGGCATCTGCACAAGCCAAAAGAGACACAGGACCAAGGTCGATGGAGAGCACAGAGTCCCACCCTTGCACTGGATCAGGCACCAGCTTCACCCAGGGCCTGCACAGGCAGAGAGAGACCAGGGTCAGGGTCTGTGGAGAGTACAGTGCCCCACGCTTGCACTGAGTCTGACCACAGTGGCACTGGGCGCCTTGTGCAGGCAGAGAGAGACACAGGGCCAAGGTCTATGGAGAGTGTGGAGTACCATGCTTACATTGTGATGGGCCCCAGTGGCATTTGGCATGCATGCAGGCAGAGAGAGACACCAGGCCAGGGTCTCAATCACTGCAGGAGACCAATAATTGGGGCTGCAAACTGAAATCATTGCTATAGGTTACTGAGCAAGTGAGAATGCTTGGAATGTGCTCAAGAACCTACTATAATAAGTGGACCTTAAATGGCTGAAAGTACCCATGCAGACCCAAGAGGGTGGCAGAGGCCAAGTGTAATGGTTTTATCCTTTTTCTTACTTCTTCATCATTGTCTTATACATATATTTTTTCCTCTTCACTGTTTTGTTCTGTATGTTTCTCTGTTTTGTTTTGTTTTGTTTTATTTTGTTTGCTGCTGCTCTGTACTTGTATATTTGTAGGGTTGTTTTTTACCCACCCCTTTTGAAAGCTTTTTCCCTCTTTCCTATCTCCTCTCTTCTCTCCTTCCCTTTTTTCTTTGCCTTTGTATTAAATCCATTTCATATCACTATACCTAAATATTCTACATTGGTTACTAGAATCCTCCTTTATGTTCATTATCTCTAATCTTTACTATATATTACCTTACTACACTCAAACTCTTATTATTCTCAACTCTATTCTCTATGTTACCCTATTCCTGCATTCCTTATTCCACCTCCTTCCTCCTCACTCACCCTTCACCATTGAATACAACACAATTTACCCTTGTATATACCAGCTGACTCTTCTAAATCCCTACTGCTGAGACTGGACCAGATAGGGTGAACCACCAGAAAGGACTGCCAGACACTAAGGACATACTTATCACAGCTGAAAGATGGAACTGCTCAACAGCCCGAACATTGAAGTTTAAAAACACACAGGGCACAAACTGCTCTGCTCACACCTCTGAGTCTACTCCCTATAATGGAGGCAACAGAAAGGTCCCTGGACCTTAACACCTGGAACCCATCATCATCACCCTTGCAGCAGGCAGATGGAGCCCTGAAGTAACTGCAATCCAGTTCTGATGATCTACAGGCAGAACAACAGTGGGGTGATATGAGACACAGACTTCAAACAGAAAAACATGAGGCTGACACACAGATACAGGAAACATATAGAATCCCCATTAGACAAAGCAGAGAAAACTTTCACCACAGCATAATAGATTGACTAAAGTAGAGGCCAAGGAGAAACTCTTAAAGGCAACAAGAGTAAAAGACCAAGTGACATTCAGAGGCAAACCATTAAGAATCACTCCAGAAGCCGGGCGTGGTGGTGCATGCTTGTAATCCCAGTACTTTGGGAGGCGGAGACCGGAGGATCCGGGTTCGTGGCCAGCCTCAGCTCTCTCTTTCTCTCTCTCCCTGTCTCTTTCTCTCTCTCTCTACTTAGTGAGGCCCTCTGCAACTTTGTGAGACCCGGTTTCAAAAAAAAGTATAAAAAATAGGGTTGGGGGTGTAGTGCAGAGGTAGAACACCCCTGGGTTCAATCCCCGGTACCGCAAAAAAAAAAAAAAGAATCACTCCAGACTTCTCAAACCAAGTCATGAAAGCCAGGGAAGCCTAAAGCGACATATTCTAAACTCTGAAAGAAAACTACTTCCAGCCAAGACTACTCTACCCAGCAATGATATCTTTCAAATTTGATGGGGAAATAAAAATCTTCCACAACAAACAAAAGATGAAAGAATTTATGTCTTCCAAATCAGCACTAGAGAAAATACTTAAAGCGATTAATTACAAATAAATTATAAATAAATGCTAGAACCAGAGAAACAATGATTTCCATTAAACAAACCACTAAGGAAAGAAGAACAGACACAACCTCAAACAGAAGTTACAACTCAAAATGTTAGGAATTAAAAATCATCTCTCAATAATCACCCTGAATATAAAAGGCCTCAACTCCCCAATGAAAAGACATAAGGTAGCAAAATGGATTAAAACCTTAATCCATCTTTATGCTGTCTGCAAGAAACACTTTTTACAAGTAAAGATACTCACAAACTAAAGGTGAAGGGCTAGAGCAAGGTAATCCACTAATGGAACTAATGTAACTCAAAGACAAACAGGAGTAGCAACTCTGATATGAGAAATATTAGACTTCAAGACGAAACTTAGAAGAGACAAAGCAGGTCATTTTTTACTGGTAAGAGGAACAATCCTTTCATGACTTTAAGTACTGCCTCTGTGAAAACCAGTCATATCCTTCCAGCTCACTCCCCTGTGTGCTCTGTCCCCATAGTTCACAGGGACCAGGGATGCATGGCTCTTGGCAAAGTCTCCCAGTCACCATGTCCTCAGTGTCCTCAGCACCCAGTTTGCTATGACAATCACTCCCGAGTGTGATGGACTCGTACTTCACTTTCCTCTCTCTCCCTCCATCATGCTCACCTGCTAAAATGCCAGCCACCCTGGTTCAATCCATCTCTCCACTTCACTCTTTACCTACACCTGCATAGCTGGAACACAGCTGAAACACATACACAGGACCATTAACTGGCCTCTAAGTCCACAAGCCACATTAAGTGCCTTCATTGGAATTCTTGGTGCTCTCCAGAAGCCCTACTATATTTTCCTGGTCAATTCTAGAACACACACAGATGTAGTATCTCCTACACTACGCTTCATGCCTTCTATGGAAACTTCAGACATATCCTCTCCTTCTTATTCTCAGCTCTTGACCTTGCTACCCATTTACATCAGTTATCCATCATTATATTGTTAAAGGCTAACTTGCCATAACAGAGTTATTACAAAAAACAGAGAGACGGGAGAAGTTTTAAAAGCAAATTAGAAGCCTTTATTTACGGCCGCGATGAAGGCTCGGGTCTGAAATCAGACAACTGAGACACTCCATGCCCAACCCAGGAAAGGAGGGGGTTTATAAGAGAAAAAAAACATGTGCAGATGGTCGCAGGTGGCATGCGAGCAGTCACGCAAAAGTCTTCTGCAAAGCAAGCAAGATACGGGGACGTGGATGTTCACATTAGCAAACGTCTGCAGCTATTGATAAGCCTAGCAGGCCTGGGCCCAAGGTCAGCATGACCCAGTCAGCAGGAATGTTTGAGCTCTTTGTTACCCCTGTTTGGATTGAGGCTGCAAATTTCTTACAAAATAAAGAGAGTATCCCTACAATCTCTTCATATCTTTTTACTTCCTGAGATTTTCTTGACCTAAAGGTTTCTAAATCATTTCTCATCTCCATCAAGGTTTCCTTTCTTTTTTTTTTCTGTTTGCAACTTCCTTCTTAATGTAACTTTTAAGAAGCAATCAACAACATTCATCAAAACACCTTGTAAATACAATGAATTTTAAAAAGTAAAATGTGTCACTTTTGGTTGGATTTTCAGTACACATGCTGTAATAAAGACCCATTATAATAATAACTTAGATCACAAAGTAATTTAGACCTGAACTGGAGCCTTCAAGGCATTAATCACAAGGAATCCCTTTAAATTTTTACTCCCTAGCCGGGCGTGGTGGCGCACGCTTGTAATCCCAGTACTTTGGGAGGTGGAGACTGGAGGATTCGGGTTCACGGCCAGCCTCAGCTCTCTCTCTCTCTCCTTAGTGAGGCCTCCGCAACTTCGTGAGACCCGGTTTCAAAATAAAGTATAAAAAATAAGGCCGGGGGCGTAGCGCGGAGGTAGAACGCCCCTGTGTTCAATCCCCAGTACCGCAAAAAAAAAAAAAATGTTTACTCCCTAAACCTGATTTGGTGAACTCATTCTCATAGTCATCTGTAACTCCCAGCCATGTCAACATTCTAGCCTGGGAGAAGAGGAGATGAGAAGGGGAGACTACACTCCTTCTATCAATCTCAAGGCCCAGGTGGTAGTCACATCACTTCTGCCTCCATCCCATTGGTTGGTCCTAATCATGTACTGCCATCCAGAATGAAAGGAAGCTGGGAAATTGGGTCTTTTCCGATATAAAACTATCCAATTATATAACATAAAGCAGATGGAGATTGAGGAAAACACCAATATCTGCACTCCATGCTTGCCTCTCAGATTCTGTGTTCACATGAAGATTTTTTTCAGGAGCTTCTCCAAAATAATAGTAGCTCAGAAAAATGAGGAACACCTTTGGAGCATAACAGAGGTTTGTATTTTCTCCCACATTCTATTCTGGCCAACCAAATCTATGGGAGCTTGTGTCTCCAAGAGAGATCAAGATGAATATACTCAGGGCTCTATGGCTCTCTGCACTCTCAAAAAAAGAAGACAAATCCACTTTCAACATGGAGGCCCCTCTCCCTCCTACTCCTCTGATTCCTGGAGTAATGGCTACCTTTGTGAGTCAGGAAAGAGATTCTGGATTCTGTTAATGGCTCATAATTGGCTTTAATACACTTCTCTCTCTCTCTTTTTTTTTTTTTTGCGGT
>PVJS01027853.1:0-25939 GCA_004027185.1 Glis glis
TTTTGAAACCGGGTCTCATGAAGTTGCAGAGGGCCTCACTAGATTATTTATTTTTTTTTTTGCAGTACCGGGGATTGAACGCAGGGGCGTCCTACCTCCGCGCTACACCCCCGGCCCTATTTTTTATCCTTTATTTTGAAACCGGGTTTCACGAAGTTGCGGAGGGCCTCACTAGGTAGAGGAGAGAGAGAGACAGGGAGAGAGAGAGGCTGGCCGCGAACCTGGATCCTCCAGTCTCTGCCTCCCAAAGTACTGGGATTACAAGCGTGCGCCACCACGCCCGGCTTAGATTTTTTAATTGTATTCTCCTTTCCTTCCTGTCTCCTTTCTACCTAAAATTTTATTTCTTCTATTCTACCTTATCAGTGGCACATGCCTGTAATCCCAGTACTTGGGAGGGTGAGACAAGTAGATTGCAGGTTGGAGCACAACCTCAGCAACTTAGAAAGACTCTCAGCAACCTAGTGAGACCCCATTTCAAAACAAACAAACAAACAGCTGGGGGGTGTATAGCTGGGAGATAGAATGCCCCTGGATTCAATTCCCAGTACCAACACACACACACACACACACACACACACACACACACACACACACACGCGTCATTGTTTTTCTGTAGGTGGTATGTTTTTATATACTTTTTTTTCTAGTTGCTTTGAAAATTTTGTTTTCTGCATTTTTTTGTGTGTGATACTGGGGATTGAACCACTATCTACTTATTTTGAAACAGGGTCTCACTAAGTTGTAGAGGCCCATCTAATTTGCTGAGGCTGGCTGAGAACCTGTGATCCTCCTGTCTCAGCTTCCCAAGTAGTTTTCTGCAGTTTTATTTTTTAACTAAAAAATATTTTTTCTGGAGCCGGGCATGGTGGCGCACGCTTGTAATCCCAGTACTTGGGAGGCTGAGACCAGAGGATCCGGGTTCGCGCCAGCCTCAGCTACTTAGTGAGGCCCTCCGCAACTTCGTGAGACCCGGTTTCAAAATAAAGTATAAAAATAGGGCCGGGGGTGTAGCTCGGAGGTAGAATGCCCCTGGGTTCAATCCCCGGTATTGCAAAAAAAAAAATTTTTTTTTCTGGTACTAGGGATTTAATTCTACTTCCAAACTGTATCTCCAGTCTTTTTTATTTTTTATTTTGAAACAGAGTCCTGCTAAGTTGCTGAGGGTCTTGCTAAGTTACTGAGACTGGTCTGGAACCCATTATGCTCCCCTCTTGGCCTCCCAAATACTGGGGTTACAGGTGTGCGCCAACAAGTGTAGGTTCAGCAGTTTTATTAATGATGTGTCTGGGGGTAGATTTCTTTGTCTTTATCCTGTTTGGGATTTACCAAGCTTTTTTGAATCTATAGGTTTATGTCTAAGCTTACAGATGTTTTTACTCCAAACTTTTTATTTTTTTGCGGTACCAGGGATTGAACCCAGGGGTGTTTTACCGCTGAGCTACACCCCCAGCCCTATTTTTATTCTTTATTTTGAAACAGGGTCTCACGAAGTTGCGGAGGGCCTAAGTAGCTGAGGCTGGCCGCGAACCTGGATCCTCCGGTCTCCGCCTCCCAAGTACTGGGATTACAAGCGTGCCCCACCATGCCCGGCCTACTCCAAACATTTTTTCAGTTCTCACTCTTTGCCCATTCTGAAGTCTACAGCTCCCTGGGGTTCTTTTCAGTTTTTTCCAATCATTTTTCCTCAGTATTGTTCAGACCAATTTCTATTGATCTATCTTCATGTTCATTGATTCTGTTGACTCTATTCTGCTTTTATGTCTATTCATGAAATCCATGATTGTGTGGTGGTGGTGTGTGTGTTACTGGGGATTGAACCCAGAGTCATTCTACCTCTGAGCTACATTACCAGCCCTATTTTGTTTTTTATTTGGAAACAGGGTCTTGCTAAGTTACTGAAGCTGGCTTTGAACCTGCAATTCTCCTGTCTCAGCCTCCCAAGTACTGAGATTACAGGTGTGAGCCACTAAAAAAAAAAATTTAGTTCTAACATTTCTTCTTCTTTCCTTTTTTTTTTTTTAACGTGTGTGTGTATGGTACTGAGGATTGAACCCAGGGGTGCTCTAACTCTGAGCTATATCCCCAGTCCTTTTTAAAATGTTATTTTGAGACAAGGGTCTTGCTGAGTTGCCCAGGTTGCCTCGAACTTGTGATCCTGTTGCCACAAGCTTCCTGAATAACTAGGATTATAGGCATGCACCACCATACCTGGCCATTTTGTAATTCTTTATATTTTCCATTTCTTTAGTGAAACTTTCTAGTTTCCATCTGTCTCAAAAGTGCTTGCCACTATTTGTTACAGTATTTTTTTTTTTTTTTGCAGTACCGGGGATTGAACCCAGGGACATTCTACCTCCGCGCTATACCCCCAGCCCTATTTTTTATACTTTATTTTGAAACTGGGTCTCACGAAGTTGCAGAGGGCCTCACTAAGTAGAGAGAAAGAGAGAGGGGGAGAGAGAGAGAGAGCTGAGGCTGGCTGCAAACCCGGATCCTCTGGTCTCCGCCTCCCAAAGTACTGGGATTATAAGCGTGCGCCACCACGCCCGGCTTGTTACAGTATTTTTATAATAGCTGCCTTCTGCCAGACTTTAAGGCAGCTATTTCTGGTATCTGAGTCAACTCAGCAATGATATGTGTTAATTGTCTTACTTGTGAGTTGAGATTTCCCTATGCCAAGTAATTGTAGATTTTATCTTAGATATTTATGCTATGAGGCCTTGTTTAAATTCTATGAAGAATGTTGCTATTTTCGTATTAGTATCAAATTGACCTAATTCGGTTTAGGCTGTAAGATCCAACCTACCTTATGTGGGCTGTGGTTAGACTTACACTCAGGTTTAAACTTTGCAATAGTGTAGTACCTGTTCCATGTGTGTGCCATCCAGTGGCCATTCTGGGACCTAGATGACCTTAAATTCAGTTCCTAAAGGTTATTTAATTTCGTGTGTGTGTGTGTGTGTGTGTGTGTGTGTTTACTGGGGATTGAACCCAGGGGCATTCTACTTCTGAGCTACACCCTAGCCCTATTTTATTTTTTATTTTGAAACAGGGTCTCACTAAGTTGTAGAAGACCTCACTAAGTTGCTGAGGCTGGCCTTGAACATGAGATCCTCCTGTCTCAGCCTCCCAAGTATTGGGATTATAAGCGTGTGCCACCATGCCAGCTCCTTAAAGTATTTTCCTTTTTGCGGTACTGGGGATTGAATCCAGGGGCATTCTACCTCCAAGCTACACCCCCAGCCCTATTTTTTATTCTTTATTTTAAAACAGGGTCTCACTAAGTTGCGGAGGGCCTCACTAAGTAGCTGAGGCTAGCCACAAACCTGGATCCTCTGGTCTCAGCCTCCCAAGTACTTGGATTACAAGCATGCGCCACCATGCCTGGCTTCTTTAAAGTATTTTTATTTTATTTCTTTCCTGTACTGGGGATTGAGCCCAGGGGCATTCTACCTCTGAGCTACACCTGCAGCCCAATTTTTTTTGCAGTACTGGGGATTGAATCCAGGGGCATTCTATCTCTGAGCTACATCCCCAGCCCTATTTTTTATTCTTTATTTTGAAACAAGGTCTCACTAAGTTTCGGAGGGCCTCACTAAGTAGCTGAGGCTGGCGGCAAACCTGGATCCTCCTGTCTCAGCCTCCCAAGTACTGGGATTACAAGCATGCACCACCACGCACGGCTTAAAGTATTTTTTATGTTGATTAGGAGCACAACAACATAAATACAGCTCGGGGCTGAGCCTAGGAGTTTGTAAACAGTTTTATGGGGTCACTTTCCCCAACTTCCTCCCTTTCCACGATCTCTCTTGTATTATTCAGTTCCCTGAAGTTCCTATTTTTGGTTCTCCGGCTAGAAAGTAAGCGCTTCACTCAAGCCACTCCGCCATACACTTCCATAGCTATGCCCGTGGCAGGCCAAACTCATTGCCAGTTCAGAGCGTCATAGTTTGGTCTTCTTCACCAATCCCTGCCACTCAAATCTATCTCGTCCATGCATTCTGTGTAGGTTGTATAGCTGCATTCAGTGAGAGACACCAGAAGGAATATGCTTATGCTATCTTAGCCCTCTCAGGGTTTTTCCAACAATATCATGAGTCTGTACATTTCCTTTCTCTGTCTTTGTTTTGTATCAAGATTATGCTAATCCCATAAAATGAGTTGAGAAATGTATGCTCTTTTAAAAAATTCTCTGAAGCCGGGCGTGGTGGCGCATGCTTGTAATCCAGTACTCAGGGAAGCGGAGACCGGAGGATCCGGGTTCACGGCCAGCCTCAGCTCGCTCTCTCTCTCTCTCTCTCTCCCTCTTTCTCTCTCTCTACCTAGTGAGGCCCTCCGCAACTTCGTGAGACTGGTTTCAAAATAAAATATAAAAAATAGGGCCGGGGGTGTAGCGCGGAGGTAGAACGCCCCTGGGTTCAATCCCCAGTACCGCAAAAAAAAAAAAAAATTCTCTGAAGAATTTTTGAAGGCTGGACTTTTCACTAATAAAGCCAAATTGACGTTTTCTTTGTGGGAAGGTTTTTAATTTATTAAATTGCTTTTATTAGTTATAGGAATATTCAATTCTATTTTTTCTATGCACGTGCATGTGTGCATGTGTGTGTGTGTGTGTGTGTGTGTGTGTGTGTGTGTTTGGCACTGGGCCTTGAACCCAGGGGCATTATACCTCCAAACTGCATCCCTAGCCCTCCCTTTTTAAAAATTTTTATATTTTTGAAACAGGGTCTTGCTAAGTTGCTAAGGCTGTCCTCAAATCTGCAATCCTTCTGGCTCAGCCTCCTAAGTACTGTGATTACAGGCATGCACCACCATGCCTGGTTCCTTGCGTTATTTATTTATTTGTTTGCTTATTTATTTATTTATTTATTTATTTATTTATTTATTTATTTATTTTGTTGTACTAGGGATTGAACCCAGGGGCATTCTACTTCTCAGCTACATCCCACCCCTATTTTATTTTTATTTTGAAACAGGGTCTCACTAGGTTGATGAGAGTTTCACCTGCTGAGACTGTCCTGTCTCAGCCTCCCAAGTACTGGGATACCAGGCGTGTGCCACCATGGCCGACCTTGTGTTATTTTTAAGTTGTATTTTTTCTAGGGATTTCTGCTTCATTTAAATCTTCAAAGTTATTAACATATAACTGTATGTTTTATGATCTTTTTAACATCTTTAAAATCCTTAATTATGCCCCCATTTTCTGTCCTGATTTTAACTAGGAAAAAAAAAACTTTCATCAGTCTCACATAGACGTAAATCTTCATGAACTTGGTTGTCAATGGTTTCTTAAATAAGACTCTAAAAGCATAAACAAACAAAAGGGAAAATAGACAAAGGATAGCATCAAGAAGGTAAAAGGAGCCAGGCATGGTGGCGCACGCTTATAATCCCAGTACTTGGGAGGCGGAGACCAGAGGAGCCGGGTTCGCGGCTGGCCTCAGCTACTTAGTGAGGCTCTCCGCAACTTCATGAGAACCGGTTTCAAAATAAAGTAAAAATAGGGCCGGGGGTGTAGCTCAGAGGTAAAACACTCCTGGGTTCAATCCCCTATACTGCAAAAAAAAAAGAAGGTAAAAGGACAAGCGGGGTGCAGTGGCTCACGCCTGTGATCCCTGCTACTCAGGAAGCTGAGGCAGGAGGATTGAAAATTTGAGGCCAGACTGGGCAAATTAGACCCTGCCTCAAAATAAAGATGGGGCTGGAGATGTAGCTCAGTGGTAGAATACTTGCCTTGCATATGTGAGACCCTGGGTTCAATTCCCAGCACCACAAAGAATAGAAGAAAAACAAAGAGAGAAGGAAACCTAGAAAGGTAGAAAGGGAAAAAGAAGCCAGGCATGGTGGCGCACGCTTGTAAACCCAGTACTTGGGAGGCTGAGACCAGAGGATCCGGGTTCGCGGCCAGCCTCAGCTACTTAGTGAGGCCCTCCGCAACTTAGTGAGACCCTGTTTCAAAATAAAGAATAAAAAATAGGGCTGGGGGTGGAGCTCAGAGGTAGAATGCCCCTGGGTTCCATCCCCAGTACCGCAAAAAAAAAAAAAAGAAAGGGAAAAAGAAATTTTGTGTGTTTGTGTGTGGTACTGGAGATTGAACCCAGGGGCATTCTACCTCCGAGCTACATCCCCAGCCCTATTTTATTTTTTATTTTGAAACAAGGTCACACTAAGTTGCAGAGGGCCTCACTAAGTAGCTGAGGCAGGCCACAAAACTGAGATCCTCCTGTCTCAGCCTCCCAAGTACTGGGATTACAAGCATGTGCCACCATCCCCAGGTATTCCTTATATATTCGAATATAAGTCCTTGTCAAAAATAATGCTTTTCATGCTGGGCATGGTGGTGTATGCTTGTAATCCCAGTACTTGGGAGTACTACACACACAAAAAAAGTGTGTGTAGTCCTAGTACTACACACACACAAAAAGAATATATAAAGATTTATTTATTTATTGGTACTGGGGATTGAACCCAGGGGCATTCTACCTCTGAGCTACATCCCCAGCCCTTAAAAAAAATATTTTTTTGTTTTGAAACGGTCTTGCTAGGTTACCGAGAGTCTCGCTACTTTCTGAATCTGTCTTCAAACCTGTGATTCTCCTATCTCAGCCTCCCAAGTACTGGGATTACAGGTATGTGCCACCATCTCTGGCTAGAATATATAAAGAATTCTTACAATTCATTTCTCCAAAAATGCACAGGTGGTCAACAAGCACATGAAAAGATGCTCCATATCATTAGTCATCAGTGAAATGCAAATCAAAATCATGACATGCCACTTCATACTCACTAAGATAGCTACAATAAAAAAGGAGTGTTAGTGAGAATGTGGGAAAATTGGAACCTTCATACAGTGTTGGTGGGAATGTAAAATGGTGCAGCCACTTTGAAAAAACAGTATGAAGATTCCTCAAATGGTTAAACATGAGCCGGGCGTGGTGGCGCACACTTGTAATCCCAGTACTTGGGAGGCGGAGACAGGAGGATCCGGGTTCACGGCCAGCCTCAGCTACTTAGTGAGGCCCTCTGCAACTTAGTGAGACCCTGTTTCAAAATAAAGAATAAAAAATAGGGCTGGGGTTGTAGCTCGGAGGTAGAATGCCCCTGAGTTCAATCCCCAGTATCACAAAAAAATAAAATAAAATAAAAAAGGTTAAACATTAGGCCCAGTAATTTCATTCCTAAGTATATATACTCAAAGAAATGAAAACATGTCTGCACAAAACCTTGTACAAAAATGTTGATAACAGCATTATCTCTAATAGCCACAAATGGTAAACAACCCAAATGTCCAGCAACTGATAAGTGGATAAAGCATGGTACATCCATAAAATGAAATATTATTTAGCCATAAAATGAAACGAAGTACTGATGCATGCTACAACATGGATGAGACTTGAAAACATTACGCTCAGTGAAAGAAGCCAGTCACAAAGGTCTACATATTATATAATTCCATTTCTATGAAATGTCCAGAACAGGCAAATCTACAGAGACAGAAAGTAAATTGGTGGTTTCCTAGGGCTGAGGGGTTTCAGGAAGTAATTACTAATGGGTATAGCCTTCTTTTGGGGTGATGAAAATGTTTTAAAATTGATTATGGAGGCCGGGCGTGGTGGCACACATTTGTAATCCTAGTACTTGGGAGGCTGAGACTGGAGGATCCGGGTTCGCGGCCAGCCTCAGCTACTTAGTGAGGCCCTCCGCAACTTAGTGAGACCCTGTTTCAAAATAAAGAATAAAAAATAGGGCTGGGGGTGTAGCCCGGAGGTAGAATGCCCCTGGGTTCAATCCCCAGTACCACAAAAACAATCAAACAAAAATAAAATTGATTATGGTTGAACATTGTGGATGGATGCCCAACTCTTATATCTCAATAAAGTTGTTAAAAAGACACTATGGCTTCCGTCTTGCTCATTCTTCTTTTTGTTGGATTGCTCAGTTTGAAGGAGCCAAAATCCTTTTGGAGAGGCCCATGTAGCAGATAACTGAGTCTGCCAGCGGCCATGGAGTGACCGGGGCAGTGTGCTGCCTGCCTCAGCCAGGCTGCTAGTGGCTGGAGCACTGATTTGCAGCTGGACTGCAACCTCAGGAGCAATCCCGAGCAGTACCACCCAGCTAGGCGCCCCCAGATCATCCTGACCCTTAGAAACCACGTGAGATAACAAGTGTTTGTTATTTTAAGGTGCTAAGTCCCCCCACCTTGTGGTACTAGGGATTGAACCCAGGGGCATTCTACCTCTGAGCTACACTCCCAGCCCTTTTTTATTTTTTGTTTTGAAACAGGGTCTCACTAGATTGTTGAGAGTCTCTCTACATTGCTGAGGCTGGCCTTGAACCTGTGATTCTCCTGTCTCAGCCTCCCAAGTACTAGGATTACAAGCTTGCACCACCATGCCCAGCTTGGTGCTAAATTTTAAGATAGTTTATTACACAGTAATAGGTAATACAAGCCCATCCATCTCTCTTTTTTTTTTTTTTGCGATACCGGGGGTTGAACGCAGGGGCGTTCTACCTCCGCGCTATGCCCCCGGCCCTATTTTTTATACTTTATTTTGAAACTAGGTCTCACGAAGTTGCGGAGGGCCTCACTAAGGAGAGAAAGAGAGAGAAAGACAGGGAGAGAGAGAGCGAGAGAGCTGAGGCTGGCCGCGAACCCGGATCCTCCGGTCTCCGCCTCCCAAAGTACTGGGATTATAAGCATGCGCCACCACGCCCGGCTCCATCCATCTCTTTAAGATAGGAATTTCAGCTGGGCGCAGTGGCACATGCCCGAAATCCCGGTACTTGGGAGGCCGAGACAGGAGGAATGCAGGTTCGAAGCCAGCCTCGGCAACTTAGTGAGGCTCTCAGCAACCTAGTGAGACCCTGTTTCCAAATAAGAAATAAAATAGGGCTGGGTGTGTAGTTCAGAGGTAGAATGCCTCTGGGTTCAATCCCCAATAGCATAAAAAAGATAGGAATTTCTATTAAAATTTTATATTTAATAGTTATCATTAATTTTTTGGTATATTTTGTTCCTTTGATTAAATTCATACTATAAATAAGTATAGGGAACATCAAACCAAAAAAAATTTTTTTTGCTGTGCTGAATCTCCCAGGATCTGTTCTGTCTTTACATGTTTATTTCTGTGCAAAGTTTTTCTATCAATCAGAGAATTTACTTTTCCTTTTGGCAAGCAGCTAGACTAAGGGTGCTTGAAAACCTGGCTCACTTTAGTTCATTCAAGGGTTTATATGATTAAAGGCTGAGCTTTAGTCTATTTTCACCTTTATTCCTAGTGTGTAGCCCTTCATGGTCCCAACAAAAAGCTGGGTATTTTTTTTTAACAGGCCCCTTTTTCTTGGTAGGCCCTCAACTATTTTCTCTTCCCCATCCCCAGTCTGGTTTGTCGAAAGCTCTACTCAACTTCTCAGACCTCACTTTTAGAACTATCTCAAGAGGAAACGTGTCTCCAAATGTTAGGCTTTTTTGTCTGTTTCTCTCCTCTCCTAGAACTTGGGCTCCTAATTCCTCATTGTCTTGGTAGTCCTCTGATGCCTTCAAACACATTTAAAACCTTTCCCCTAAGCCGGGCGTGGTGGCGCACGCTTGTAATACCAGTACTTGGGAGGCCGAAACAGGAGAATCGCAGGTTCGTGGCCAGCCTCAGCTACTTAGTGAGGCTTTCAGCAACTTAGCAAGACCCTGTTCCCAAATAAAAAAAATTAAATAGGGGGGTGTAGCCAGGGGGTCCATCCCCAGTACCACCAAGAAAAAAAAAAAAACTTTGCCCAATTCTTCTAGTTTTTCTCAGCAGAAGAGTTAGTCCTAAAAACTTTGCCCACTGTTCCTGTTATTGGAAGGAGACCTGCTGTCTCCTAAATTTAGATTTCCAACATCCCGTTGAATATCTCCTGAATGATCCACAGGTTCCTCATGCTCCATGTGTTCACAATGAACTCTTTTATCTGTCTCATCCTCTACCCCAAACTACGTAACCTGCTTTTCCAGTTCTGGTGACTTCTGTCCACGGATTTCCAAGCTATAAATTTTAGCTGTGAAGCTGGGCGTGGTGGTGCACGCTTGTAATCCCAGTACTTGGGAGGCAGAGACCGGAGGATCCGGGTTCGTAGCCAGCCTCAGCTACTTAGTGAGGCCCTGCGCAACTTCATGAGACCTGGTTTCAAAGTCAAGTATAAAAAATAGGGCTGGGGGTGTAGCTCGGAGGTAGAATGCCCCTGGGTTCAATGCCCGGTACCGCAAAAAAAAAAAAAAATTAAATCTTAGCTGTGAATAATCTTATCTCCTACCTGCTAACACCAAGTACTGTGTAGATTGCCTCCATTTCTTTCCTACCACATGAGCCTATTGCTCTGGCCCCTAGAATATCATCCTTGGGCGCCCTCGCTTCCCTCCTCACCACTGTGTCAGTATTTCCTAACCACCCCTCTGTTTTCAGAACCCTCCCCAGTGCTTACACTACCTGAGCTGCAGATCAGGGCTCTGGCTAAGTCATTGCCTGCTTAAAGCCCTTTGAAGGCTCCTCCCAGCTTCTTCAAGTGAAGAATAATCCTTACCTGGGTACTCAGACCCTTCATGACTTGGTTCCAACATACTTTCTTCAGCTGTATCCATCTGCTTTCTTGATTCTTCCATTATCTAGTCAAATAATTTCTCCAAGCACAGTATACCCTCTGCCTAGAGTTTCCCCTTTTCCCTCTGAAGTCTATTTCTGAAGGCTGTAACAGAATACTCAACACTGGATCATGTAAAAAGAAAGGAGGTTTATTTGTCTTGTAAGTCTGGTGGCTGGAAAGTCCAAACAGCATGTTGTTAGTGTCTGGTGAGGGCCTCCTGGCTGTGTCAAAACATGGCAAATGGCATCACATAGTGGGTGATAGCAAACCAGACAGCAAGGAAGGGCCACGCTTGCTCTTTGAAAACAACCTTCTCTCAAGGGAATGTAATCAATCTTGCAAGTCTTAACCCACTCATTAAGGCCAGCATTAATACCATCACACGGGTGGTCATGACCCAATTATTTCCCACCAGGTCAGTCTCTTAAAAGTCTTACCATAGTTGGGCGTGGTGGAGCACGCCTGTAATCCCAGCACTGGGAAGGCTGAGACAGGAGGATGACAGGTTCAAGGCCAGCCTCAGCAACTTAGCGAGACCCTGTTTCAAAATAAAAGGGGTTGGGTGTGGCGCTCAGAGGTAGAATGCCCCTAGGTACCCCTCAGTACCACTCCCCCCCCCACAAAAAAAGTGCAACTACCTTTCAATACCATTACACTGAGGATCAAGCTTCCAGAACATGGGCCTTTGGGTTATGAACTATCTAAACCATAGCATCCTCTGTCCCATATCTCTCACAATTCTTATCTGCTGAGATCTGTCTTAAATGCTACTTCATTCATTCCACCAACAAATATCTACTGAGCACCTGCTATGTGCTAGGCATAATGCTAGACCTTGAGAACACAATGGTGACCAAGACAAATGTGATTCCTGCCCTGGCCTAAAAGTCTAGTGGGAGAAACAGACACTGAGAACATACTCATCTCCTACATGAAACTCTTTCAGGGCTTCTCAACCAAATATGCCTAGCCTTCCTCCACCTTCTCTGGCTTGCTTCCACCGCTCTCACCACTCCTCCCTATTTCCCCAAACCACTAGCATATGACAGTGATTTACACCCGCTTCTTACTGCCTTACTCTTGGCTAAGATGCTTTATTTATTTACTTATTTATTTACTTATTTATTTTTGGGGGGGCTTTAAGGTATAGGAACTGTGTCACTCTCTCACCCAGACTCCTTCGGAAGTAACTGTGCCCCTTGCTCTGTCCGTGGGCAACTGCCGAGGAGGACCGATCCTACACAGATCTAATCTCTGCCTCCCCCCAGAATCCAGGGTTCTTCCCCTATCTCCAGGCTTCCCAGTACTTCCCTCTCCCTCCCCTTCCCATCCCTGCAGGCCAGAGGCTCCTCTCACCATTCTCTCTCTCTCAGCTTCTACTGTCCCAGAAGTCCTGGCTAGGCCTCTTTCCAGTCCTTAATCCCAGACCTTCAGCCCTGTAATTTTACTGTTCTCAGAGTCTCAGGACTGCTGGCTGGGCTCACTTTGCATCCAGAAGGTCTAAAATGGAATTATTTGTAATGGTGAATTTTATGTGTCAACCTGGCTAGGCCATATGGTTGACCAAACATTATTTTAGAAGGTATATTTTTAAGATAAGATCAACACTTAAATCAGTAGACTGTGAGTAAAACAGATTACCCTCCATAATGTGGGTGGGCTTCGGCCAATGAGTCAAAAGCATTAACAGAAAAAAAGACTGACCTCTCCTGTAAAAGGAATTCTGCCAGCAGACTGCCTGGGAACTTCAACATCACCTCTTCCCTGGGTCTTCAGATTGCCAGCCTACAGAATCATGAGTCAATCCTTAACACACACTTCTTGTCTATGTTCCTCTCTCTGTATAGACACACATACATACATACACACTGCTATGGACTGAATATTTGTGTCCCCCACAAATTCCCTATGTTGAATTCCTAGCTCCCAGTGTGACTACATTTGGAGATAAGACCCCTAACTGTTCCCCTAAAATTATCAAGCATATTCCCACCTCTGAACTTTTACACAACAATAACAATAGGCTCTTATTACTGACTCTTCTCTCTCAAATGTTATACATATTTCAAAACTGAGCTCCAAGCTGGGTGCTGTAGCACATGCCTGTAATCCCAGCTATTCACAAGGCTGAGGCAGAAGGATGGCAACTTTGAGGCCAGTTTGGGCAACTTAGTGAGAACCTGCCTCAAATAAAAAATAAAAAGGGCTAGGGATGGAGTTCAGAGGTAGAGCACTCCTAGGGTTCAATCCCCAGTACTCCAAGTCATCTCTGTGAAGTTGTCCCTAAACATATCAGATGATTTCTCCAGTTTTGACTGTTTAAGAGTTTGTTGATTTTGAAAGATGAGATGGATGAGAAAAATCCTTCATATATTGTTGCCAATTTATGTTAACAATGAGTCTAAAGGTAAGAGAAAAATGAATCAATTGCAAACCCTAATTTTTTTGTGTGTGGTACTGGGGATGGAACCCAGGGGCTTTCTACCTCTGGGCTACACCCCCAGACCTATTTATTTTTTATTTGGAAACAGGGTCTCACTAAGTTGCTTAGAGCCTCACTAAGTTGCTGAGGTTGGCTTCGAACCTGCGATCCTCCTGTCTCAGTCTCCCAAGTACAGGGATTATAAGAGTGCATCACCACACCCAGCTCAAACCCTAAAATTTTAACTTAAATGTTTTTCTTAAAAAATTTCCTAGCCAGGTGTGGTGGCACACGCTTGTAATCCCAGTACTCGGGAGGCTGAGACCGGAGGATCCGGGTTCGCGGCCAGCCTCAGCTACTTAGTGAGGCCCTCCGCAACTTAGTGAGACCCTGTTTCAAAATAAAGAACAAAAAATAGGGCTGGGGGCGTGTAGCTCAGAGGTAGAATGTCCCTGGGTTCAATCCCCAGTACCATAAAAAAAATACATGTTTAGCTGGGCATAGTGGTGCATGCCTGTTATCCCAGTACTTGGGAGACTGAGACAGGAGGATCACAGGTTCGAAGCCAGTCTCAGTAACTTAGTGAGACCCTGTTTCCAAATAAAAAATAAAACAAGGCTGGGGGTATAGCTTGGAGGTAGGATGCCCCTGGATTTATGCCCCATACCACAAAAACAAACAAACAAACTTTCATGCCCCTTGCTCTCTCTGAATGTATCTTTGACCTTTGGTTGTGTTTTGGTTTGTTTCTGTATTTTCTCCCTTCTTCTTTTTTTTTGAGATGGGGGAATCACACAATGTTACTCAAGCTGGCCTGAAACTCCTGGGCTCAACAGATCCTGTCACTTCAGCCTCCCAGTAAGTGGTACTACTGGTGTGGGTCCCCATAGTAGAATTTTTTACTTTGAAAGGTGGTGGCCTTGAATGAGAAACATCCTTTCTGTTGTTCACTGCATAAGTACCCTTCCTCAACATGAGCATGATTAAGTGGGATTGCTCTATTCTATAGTGTACACAAAACTAACATGTTATTTTTTTTTTTTTTCGGTACCGGGGATTGAACCCAGGGGCATTCTACCTCCGAGCTACACCCCCAGCCCTATTTTTTTTTTTTTTTTTTTTTAGTCTTTATTTGGAAACCAGGTCTCACGAAGTTGCGGAGGGCCTCACTAAGTAGCTGAGGCTGGCCGCGAACCCGGATCCTCTGGTCTCAGCCTCCCAAATACTGGGATTACAAGCATGCACCACCACGCCTGGCTAACATGTTATTAATGTCCCTTATTTAGTTAGTTATTTTTGTGATACTGGAGATTGAACTCAGGGGCATTTCACCTCTGAGTTACAGCCCCAGACCTTTAAAATTTTTTATTTAAAAAATTTTTTTGAACCAAGGTCTCACTAAATTACCCCTGGCTGGCCTGAACATGTGATCCTCCTGTCTCAGTCTTCCAAGTACTGGGATTACAGTGCCTGGCTAATTTGTCCCTGGCTTAAAAGAAATACTAAAGGAACTTTATATTCTTGCTGTCCTTAGCTGGGAAAGGAGTGTACAAATAAGAGCCTGCGGCTAGTACCATCATGGAAGTCTCCCGAAAACCTGGATTTCCTCTTGTCCACTGACTCCCGGTGTGACTAACTGCCTGGAACACCAGCCCACAGTTTCCCTAGAAGCAGGTGATCTCTATGGAGGCTTCCAGTTCTAGAAACTAATGTCTAGCTCTGAAAGGGCGCACTGACTGCAAAAAAGTGTTTTGTAAAAAAAACATATATATTCGCCCTCTTGTCAAAAAAATACTTATAGGGGAGAGAAATTGGAGTCGATTTGCATCAGTAGCATTAAAGTCTGCCAGCTTAACGTAGGGAGCAAATAATTCAGGCTGGGTCAATGAGTTAAATACTAAAAAAAAACTTGTAAAGGCAGTACACATTCAAAAAGGAATCAGTCGTCCAACAATCCCAGGAGGGTGGCAGTGCAGGGCTCTTGTCCCCATTTTACAAATGAGGAAACTGAAATTCAGAAAGCCTGAGTACCTGGCCTCTTCTGAGGTCGGCCAATCGTGGCCGCTCTAACTTCACCTGCACGCCTGTCTCCTCAGAGGTGGCGGTCCCGGGCCAGCCCGGCTCCCGAAGGCGGGGTGCTACCGCGGCTTTCCGTGCGCGGCACTTCCGCCTCCCGCCCCTCGGAGTCACGAGTTGCCGCCGGGGGCCCGCCCCTCTGCCCGCTGATTGGGCAGCGTCTGTCCTCTTATTGGTAGTTCCCGCTCCGGCTCTCCAGCACGGCCGAGACCAACCGGATATAGGGGCTGGGCTTCCGCTTCCACCTTCTCCCTCCTCCCGCTCGTCCTCCGATCCTAGTCGACAGCACAGCGGCCGCTGCCGGGCGCGGTGTCGGTGTGTCGGTTGGTTTGTCTCTCGACGTTGGTGTCGGTGCCGTTGAATTGCCTGCCATGGCTGAGCTAGATCCGTTCGGCGCCCCCGCCGGCGGCCCGGCGCTGGGGAACGGGGTGGCCGGCGCCGGCGAGGAAGACCCGGCCGCGGCCTTCTTGGCGCAGCAGGAGAGCGAGATTGCGGGCATCGAGAACGACGAGGCCTTCGCCATCCTGGACGGCGGCGCCCCCGGGCCTCAGGCGCACGGCGAGCCGCCGGGGGGTCCGGGTGAGAGTGCGGACGCGTTTGCGGCGGGAGGACTTGGGAAACTCGGCCCCGAGTGGGTCCCAGAGCTTCCGTGTGACTCGTGCTCCTGGCCGAACCAGGAGGTTAGAGAAGAGCGCAAAGAGGAAACGAGACCCTGGCCCAGTCATGCAGAAGCCTGTGCTCGAGAAGCCTGACCCGTTCTGAGTGTGTCTGAGTGCTGCTGGGCGCAGGCGAAGCGAAAAAGCAAAGAAAATACGGTGACAGGGTCAGGAGCCCCAAGAAGTCCGTTCATTTCAACTTTTCATTAAGCCCTTGCTGTGCGTTGAGCCTGGTCTCTGAAGTGCCGCATTAGCGTAGTTGGGCCGGACTTATAGGGAACTCTGAGCCCAGAAAGAACCAGTTTTTAGGAAAGGAGGGCAGAAAAAAATAAGAATAGTATGGCTTTTGAGACATACAAGCAAAAATGGCACTGCAGTTCAGCAATTAAGTACTTAAGATGTGTACAGAGTGTTGAGTTACAGGGAAGAGCAAAAGAATGACTAAGAAGCCCCAGAGAAAGAAATTATGGTCAAGAGGGTTGGAGTTTACCATTGTCGAGTGTATCACAGCTAGGACTTCTGGAGCTCTTCCTCTGGGAACTCTTGTGGTAGGCAGAATTGCTAAGGTTATCCTGGACCAAAGGGGAGGAAAGAAGAGGTGAATGGAGAATAGCCAACCTCGAGCAAAAGGGGGGTGGATAAGATGGCATTTTGACATTTTTGAGTGCCTTAGTGTGTGATGCTTAGGTTTGTGGTGTGGGAGGTTAAGGTTGAGTGGAAAAGACCTGTTTGATAGTATAGGGAAGTAGGAAATTAGCTATAAGAAATGAGATGTGGCTTTTCATTTGCTTTAAAAAATCCAACTAAAGGAGAATAGGGCACTGTTTGAGCAAACAGGAATGTCTATACTTCCTTAAACTTTTTTTGTTTTGTTTTGTTTTGGTACTGGGGATTGAACCCAGGGAAATTCTACCACTGAGCTACGCCCCCAGCCTTTTTTATTTTTTATTTTGAAACAGAGTCTCTCTAAGTTGCTGAGGCTGACCTGGAACCTGCAATCTTCCTGTCTCCGCCTCGCAAGTACTGGGATTACAGGCATGTGTTGTGACTCTCAGCTCCACATTAAACTTAATGAGAAAAACAGGCTGGGCATGAGACAGTGAGGAATGTTGGAGACTTGGGCTTTGGTTTACTGAAGTAGTGTTCTGTGTATATTTGAGACTCAGAAATCTCAAATTACTATGCCAATCAGGCAGAACCCTTTTTCCGGGGGGGGGGGTTGCTCGTTTGCTACCCCCTAAACAAATCAATCCTTCAAATTTACATGAGAATATGTAGTAGGCCTTTATATGCAGTTTACAGTTGGACAGACAGGCTGTGAATAGAAGATGAAGTTGGCTTTAAGTGATTAGGGACTACTGTTGTTGGGTGATTTTTAACATTTGCCTGAGAAATTAAAAAATGTGCTTTTTAAATCCTTAGTTTACCTCCTTCATTTAATAGAAAACTGAATCCTAGAGAGAGGTGATTTATAAGCAAAAAGGACAAGTTAATAGCTGAGCCCCCAGTCTTCCCACCTTTAGACTGCACCACATTCTTTTGCAGTTATAGCGAAGGTGTGAGGGGATGAAAGAAAGGCATTATGGCTGTTCTGGGAAGGATAGAATTGGGAGAAGCAGGACAGGTGGTTAGAAGACTGTCATGATTCAAGGACTGTGTTATTCTTGTTCACTGTTTTATCCACATTACCTAGCAGGGTGTCTGGCACATAATAGATGTTCACTTGTTTGACAAAGAAATGGGCTAAAAGAGTCCTGTATAGAACGTGCAGATCTTGGTGGTAGTCAGTTTGGGAAGGTAAAAGGAAGAGAAGAGAGTGGATATTCAGGCTTGTGCATCAAGCCTTCAGCAAAGGGAAGGAAAGGGATGATTGCTGACTTAGTTCCTGGGAAAGACATTCTTAGTGAAGTAAGCATTTAGTGACTTAATGCCAGATCTAGTTGAGGTTGGTAATAGTGCAGTGGTCAGCACTTCCTTTGGGGATTAGAGAACTTGGGACTCTCTCTGAGACACTCTAGTGGTTAGGATTCTGTGCTATCCTGTGCTGCTTGGGTGTGAGTTTAGCTTTTTGGTCTTAGGCAATTTATATAACTGTCACCACTGCCCGGCCTCAGTTTCTTCTCCACAAAAGGTGCATAATATATACTGCACAGTACATTTAGGATATTAGAATATCTGTCTGGTGTATTGGTAAGCATCCAGTAAATTCCAGCTGCTTTTGTTTCCTGGGTGGGGGGCAGAGGGAAAAAGGAGTTAAAGGCCTGTAGGCCTTGGGGCATACTGAGTGAATTGAGAGATTTTTAGGCAGTAGCTCTGTTTCTGGTGTGTTATCCAGAGAGATATAGGTAGTAGGCTGTAACAAATTGAGGAGAGAGGAAAACATCTAAACTCTAATGTCCATGGGAAAAATTCCCAATGGAGGATGGGCACAGGCAAAAACATGGCCAAGCCTTGGATGACTCCCTCAGTTATTAGAACTGACATAAGTTAGAAGAGACATAAGTTTAGAGACAGGAGGTAACCAACTGGGTGAAGTGTCTTGGGGGGCTATTGAGGAAAAATGAATGGTCAAGGAGGAGGCAGCACAGCTGGAGTTGTTGAAAACCCCTCAGTCCTGAGGGCGGGGGGAGCAGAACAGAAGAAGTGAGTAAAGAGCTGAGGAGAGAGTTTAGCAACAAGGCACTATTATGTTTCTGACAAGTCCTTTCTTAGAAAAGAGGTAGATGAATTAAAGGGAAGTTTTCTGGAAAAAGTAATTTTACTGGTAACAGCAGTAGAGAGAAATTTAGGGGAATCTCAAACATAATGTTTAGATATACTGAACATTTGTGTATGCCAGGTATTCTAGATACTTTCAGATCTATGCAACAACCCTGTAAGCTAAGTGGTAGTGCCATCGTATCTCAGATGAGAATTGATCACCATGGAAGTTAAGCCGTGTTCCTTAGGTACAGTGGTTCAATTGGGAGTCACACCTAGGTCTGCTTGACTTCAAATGTTTGGGGAACATGGCAAGCTGAAGGTGGGTTTGGAACAGAATTTTCCCCCCTGGAAACTGGAATTTCTGGAATTCCTAAAATGCCCTAGAAAGTTTCCTTCTGGATCATTGGGTTGTTTAGCTTAGCTGTCCTAATAAGCCAAGGACCCTAGATGTCCTTGCTGCATGTTTCTGTAGCAGTAGACTACAACAGGGCCAGTTGTTGATTCATATAAAAATGTTAATACAGTAGTATGGTAACCAATGTAGATCAGCTAAAGCTCATGCCAGTGTGTCTGGATGAGTTCTCAGACCTAAAGGACAGGAAGCATGTGATTTAGGAGGCCTGAGGTGAGGGTTGCTTTCAGTTTTGTGTATGGGGTAATGATCAAAGTCTCCTTTTGGAAGCAGTCCTGGGCTGGAATATATTAACTGGAGAATTGGTATATTTGCTGTAATATATTAACCATAACGTAGGCCTGGCCAGACTAACCATTGTAGTCTCTAGGATTTAAAACTATCTCATTCTTTTCTATCTCACAAAAATAAATCACAGATAGATTAAAGAGGCATTTTAAAAAGTACCAGAAGAGAATATTTATCTCATAGTAGGAAAGGCCTTCAGCATAAAAGCAGATGTAGAAATCAAAAAGGAAAAAAAAGTCTACATAAAATTAAGTAGCAGTTCTAGGCATTAAATATCATAAACCAAATTAAAGACAAAATGGGTATTTTGTATTTGCAATATGAGAGGACTACTAATAAGGAATACTTAAAGCTGGGCGTGATGGTGCACGCCTGTAATCCTAGTACTTGGGAGGCTGCGACAGGAGGATCACAGGTTCGAGGACAGTCTCAGCAAGTAGTGAGACTCTCATCAACCTAATGAGACCCTGTTTCCAAATAAAAAATAAAATAGGGCTGGGGGTGTAGCTCGGAGATAGAATGCCCCTGGGTTCAATCCCCAGTGCCACACACACGCACACACAAAAGGAATACTTAGATGTTAAAAGATAGTTCAGTAAAGAAGAAAATTAAATGTCAGATATGTTATTACCTCATAAGAAATAAGATTGGCACAACAAAGCCTCCAGCATGAGTTTTTTTTTTCCTCTGTCAATTCAGCAAAAATTTAAAAACATGATAATGCACATGTTTAAACCTTCATGCACATGAAGGTTTGAGAAATGAGATACTCATGTGCTGCTGTTAGTAATATAAACGAGTAGGCTAACAGGAACAAAGGGTTGGTGTTTTTGGAGATCTTTAAAATATATACCCTGTGACTCAGCAAAATCTTCATCAGGGAATTTATTATAGGGGAACAACTGATGTGCCATCAAAATACTTTTGTTCACTTTTTGGTAAACTTTGCATTTCTAAAACTTGGTAGAATGTTTTAAAAATTATGTGGACAGGTGACACACAAACAGCATAAAGTAGTAAAAGGCCACTGACCAAATCTATAAGAAACCATTTTTGTACTGTCATATAGTACAGAAGTGCCAGAGGGTATAGCTCAGCATGTGATTAGCTTGCCTTGGAGCAGAGGAGTAAAACAACTAGAGAAATTAAGCTAAGAAAATATGGGAAGTATGTTGAAATAATCAAGATATATAAAAACTAGCAATTGAAACTGACCAAAGCCTGAGGTAGGTTGCTATGTGCTTAGATCTCATGGTTTGTATTCATGTAGCCAATTAACAGATCTTTCCTCTGTCATTCTGGCTTGCTCAGCTTTTGTGCCGCTTTTTTTTTGTGTGTGTATGATGCTGGTAGTCAAGCCCAGGGCTTCACTCATGCTAGGCAAGTGTTCTAGCACTGAGCTATGCCCCAGTCCTAGCTCCAATTTTTTTTTTTTTTTTTTTTTGTGGAACTGGGGATTGAACACAGGGGCATTCTACCTCCGGGGCTACAGCCCCAGCCCTATGTTTTATTCTTTATATTGAAACAGGGTCTCACTAAGTAGCAGAGGCTGGCCGCAAACCTGCGATCCTCCTGTCTCAACCTCCCAAGTACTGGGATTACAAACGTGTGCCACCACACCTGTCTCTAGCTCCACTTTTTAAAGGTTGGTTATCTTATATATATTTATTTTTCTTACTATTATCTTAAACATAAAAAATAAAATAGCGTAATTAATTATCTGCCCTTTCATGAGTACCTATTTAGGGTCTCTTAAGGAGTCCTACAGGAGTTCCAAGTTCACTGGTGAAGTGCTGATACATATAGGCTTGTTGTGAGAATTAAAAGTTAACATATAGCTGGGTGGGCTGGCACACGCCAGTAATCCCAGTACTTAGTAGGCTGAGACAGGGGGATTGCAGATTCAAGGCCAGCTTTAGCAACTCAAAAAATAAAAAGGACGGGGGTTATAGCTTGGAGGTAGAGCGAACAGCCCTGGGTTCAATCTCCCAGCTTCTTGTATCTTTTAGGTTCATTTCATCTCTCATTTTCCTCTTCTCACCTATGCAATAAGACAGTCACTGAAGTTTGAAAATATTGGGGTAGCTGAGCGCAGTGACTCATGCTTATAATCCCAGTACTTGGGAGATTAAGACAGGAAGATCGCAGGTTCCAGGCCAGTGCACAGTAACTTAGTGAGACCCTGTTTCAAAATAAAAACAAAAAGGGCGGGGGGGGGGAGGTATAGCTCAGAGATAGAACATCCTGGGTTCAATCCCCAGTACCATCAAAAAAAAAAAGAAAAGAAAAAAGAACTGGGTGTGGTGGCACGCACTTGTAATCCCAGTACTTGAGAGGCTGATACAAGAGGATTTGCAGGTTCAAGGCCAGCCTCAGCAATTTAGCAAGACCTTGTTTCAAAATAAAATAAAATTGGGCTGGGGGTGTAACTCAGAGGTAGAACACCCCTGGGTTCCATCCCCACTACCACACACACACACACACACACACACACACACACAAGAAAAGAAAGAAAGAAAAGGAAAAGAAAAAGTTGGGATAAAATAATATAGATGTCCTACACAGTAGGTAGTAAGTTGACCAACCAATAGATAATAGGGTAGGTTGGTGGTAGCTATAGTTTTATGGTGCTACACTGAGACTTTCAGAAGAAGGCAGGGCAGCTCCTCCAGAGGAACAGTGCAGCCCTGTCCAGACTTCTCTAGAGTGCTGTTGTGTTGGCAGGGCTTA
This sequence comes from Glis glis, assembly GCA_004027185.1. Classification (NCBI taxonomy): domain Eukaryota; kingdom Metazoa; phylum Chordata; class Mammalia; order Rodentia; family Gliridae; genus Glis; species Glis glis. The sequence goes on from PVJS01027853.1 coordinate 21,908, forward strand.
CAAACTCATGCTTATTGGAACCAAATGGGTAACAGGGAGACACAGAACGCTTTAAAAAACTAGTCAGTGTGAATTGTGCTGCTATGAACATAGGTATGCATTATGGAACCAACCTAGATGTCCATCAACAGATGAAGGGATTACAAAATTATGGGAAATACACACAATGGAATTCAACTCAGCAATAAAGAAGAACAAAATAACAGCATTTGCAAGAAAATGGAAAGATCTGGAGAACATTATGTTAAGTGAGATTAGCCAGTCACAAAAAAAGAAGGGACATATGTTTTCATTAATATGCCAACCTAGGGAGTAGTGGGGACACAAAAGGGACTCCAGTGACAACAGAGAACCCTCAGTGGTGCAAGGGAAGGGGTACAAGGGAAGGGGAAGGGCAAGAAAGAAGTGAATCTATGGAATTACTATCATAAACAATGTGTACATATGAGATTATACCAACATCATTCTCAGTGCTACATGTGGGGGGGAGTTAGGGGGAAGGGACACCAAGAGCTGTGTGCATGTATGTTAACACCAAACTGATACTCATTGTGATGTGAGACTACAATGCACCAATAAAAACATATTAAAAAAAAACTAGTCAGGCCAGGCGGATGGTGCACCTGTAATCCCAATACTTGAGAGGTTAAGACAGGAGGATCGCAGGTTCACAGCCAGCCTCAGCAACTCAGTGAGGCCTTCCACAACTTAGTGAGACCCTATTTCAAATAAAAAAAAAAAAAGAGGGCTGGGGTTGTAGCTCAGAGGTAGAATGCCTCTGGGTTCAATCCCCAGTACCACACACACACAAAACTAGTCAGTGGAGCCAGGATGGGGTTTGCATAGCCTGTAATCCTAGCTATTCAGGAGGCTGAGGTAGGAGGATTGCAAGTTTAAGGCCAGCCCGGGCAACTTAGACCCTGTCTCAAAATAAAAAATAAAAAGGACTGGGGATGTATCTCATTGGCAGAGCACCCCTGGGTTCAATCTTTAGTACTGCAAAACAAAAACAAGTCAGTGGGGCTAGTGGGACTGGCAGATGTGTGCTACCCTAAAAGGCTGCCCTCAGTTCCAGACGATATTACCAGTTCAGGAATGCAGGCCCAATATTGCTGGATCTTCTGTTGCTTGCCTCTCTCCCTTTATTCCCTTTCCCCGCCCCCTCCATCCTGGAAATTCTTATTTTAAAAATGTGTTTTAAATAAAATGTGTCTGACCTGTGGAACTATTTTGTGCTAAATGGGTAAAAGGTGTGTAGGCCTTATTAGATATTTTTCATACTTTGAGGTACACTTCCACATTTAACTCATGAATAGCTAATTGCTCCAAAAAGACTGGATTGTACATCATATTTTGAGTTTTTGTAGCGTACATCTTGAAATCACTGATTTAATTTAGCATGCCCAAATCTTAATTGTTATAGACGAATTCTGAGTGGACTAGAGGAATTAACAAGAAGGCTCAACTGTAGACTTCTAGGTACCAAACCTATTCCGCCATAGGATGGAGATTCCGGAGCCCAGAGAAAGCGCCTTGGATTGAAAATGAAGCTGCACATCTCTGTTCACGGCTGATTCCAGGCCAGACTTTCCCTTTGCCTTCTCTAGAACTTTCACAGAGAAACACTGTTGCTTTTTTTTTTTTTTTTTTTTTGTGATGCTGGGGGTTGAACCCAGGGACATTCTACCTCCAAACTAAAACCCCAGCCCTATTTTATTCTTTATTTTGAAACAGGGTCTCAGTAAATTGCAGAGGGCCTCACTAAATAGCTGAACCTGTGATCCTCCTGTCTCAGCCTCCCAAGTACTGGGATTACAAGTGTGTGTCACCACACCCAGCAACACTGTTGCTTTATGCAGCTCTTCTACCAGGCTTCCATTTGTCATCTTTGTAAGCCAGAAAATAGAATCTTAAAAGGTTTTGGACTTGGGAGTTTGGGGACAGATCTGTATTTTGACCCAAGTCATTTATATATAAGTACATTTTAGTTTCAGTAAATTAAATATTGCTATGACTAGTACCTACCTCAGGGATAGTAGCTTACAGTACCTCCAGCATAGAATACCATATACTACCATATAATCCTTTGGCCCAGCATTTGACCAGCCCTGATTGACACTGAAATCTCATGTCTTGCAGATGCTGTTGATGGAGTGATGAATGGTGAATACTACCAGGTACAAAGTTACTCTGATTATGTTGAATGAAAATGGTCAAGAGTCTTTCCTGTGATTTGAATTGACTGACCTAGAAAGACCCTAGTCCTTTAACTTTTCTGGATATTATTAGTAGCTGGTATATTATTATTATTTTTTATGGTGCTGGGGATTGAACCCAGCAGCATTCTACTCCCGAGCTACACCATCAGCCCTATATTTTATTCTTTATTTTGAAACAGGGTCTCACTAAGTTGCGGAGGGCCTTACTAAGTAGCTGAGGCTGGCCACAAACCTATGATCCTCCTGTCTCAGCCTCCCAAGTACTGGGATTACAGGCATGCGCCACCACGCCCGGCCTTGTAGCTGGTATATTAAAAGTGGTAGCATTGATAGGAAGAACACTCTTTTAATGTTATTCACCTGGCCCTAGCATTGTCACCTTTATTCTCAGGAAATGACCTTTCATGATGACCAGGAGGGCCAGTTTAAACAATGTGTGCCATGTACTGTGCCAAGCACTGTAATAAGTGAGTTCCTAATACTTTAAATAATTCTCTTTCCACCTTTGTTTATAGTCTGGTAAGGTTAAGCTGATAATATTCTCTAGTTGAATAAGTGGAATAAGTCTCTAAAGATTAACATATTTGAGTCTATCAAATTTATTTTATTAGCTCTCAAATCTTACCCACTGTAACGGAGAGCCACCATGCCCCTCCACCCTGTGTGATTCACATTTGCCTGCCTTTTTAATTCATTTCTCTGGTGTGACTATAGTAACTCATAGTTTCTTTTGGACTTTCTTTCCTGGAATTTACTATATTTTGATTAGATGGTATTAAATAACCGTTTTCCTGCATGTTATAATAGCATTTAGACTTCTTAGGTTTTAGCCCTTGCTTTGCTATGTACTTACCTTTGTTACTTTGAAGATAGCACATAAACTATGCCAAGTGAGTAACAAACTGATAACATGGTTTCCTAATACTTCCATTATCCACCACCCCCAACTTTCCTATTACCCACTCATGTCCCACTTATTAGCAGGTAAGGTTTAACTACTCTGCCCCCTCGAGATTATAAGGATTCAGTGTAGTAATATTGAAAGCTCCCTATTAGCATGTAAGGTTTTAAGGTAATTCTTTAACATTTTAAAACTGCTACCAGTGCTGTACGTAACCAGAACTTAAAATTTTTATCAAGCACATTTTAGGAAGGAGTTCATGGTACTGACAGAGCACAATTATGTTTCTTGTTAGGAGAGTAATGGTCCAACAGACAGTTACGCAGCTATTTCACAAGTGGATCGATTACAGTCAGAGCCTGAAAGTATCCGCAAATGGAGAGAAGAACAAATGGAACGCTTGGAAGCCCTTGGTAAGGAATCCCTGCCTGTCTTTGAGTGTCTATAGTTGACCTGGACTCTACTTTTATCTCTTTTTAACTTGAATTAGTCATAGTGGCCTTGTCTGGTCTATTTATTGGTGGTGCTGGAGATCAAACCCACTTACTTGGTCTTTAGGAAGCTATCTTTCTCAGCCCAAAGGTCACAAGACCACTCACACGGAGATGCTTAATCATAGACTGTTTGGTGAGGGGTATGGTAACCCAGAGAGCCACTTCTCCCAGGAAGAGCAGTGATGCCTGGCCTTTGGTAAGGAGATGTGTGTATGGAGTCAGGTGCCTGTTGGTTCAAGATCAGGAGAGACCTGGTGGCTATACTTGGTGGGTTGGAGAGCTATGACAGGATGTGAGGATGTAATCCATGGTGTATTCTTTCTCAACTTTTTTTTTTTTTTTTTGCGGTACTGGGGATTGAACGCAGGGGCATTCTACCTCCGTGCTACGCCCCTGGCCCTATTTTTTATACTTTATT
>PVJS01027854.1:0-25938 GCA_004027185.1 Glis glis
ACACACACACACACACACACACACACACACACACACACACACGTCCTTGTTCCTGGGAAGCACGCTGAAGTATTGAGAAGTGCAACATGACCATGTCGTACACACACACACACACACACACACACACACACACACACATCCTTATTCCTGGGAGGCACGCTGAAGTATTGAGAAGTGGATCATGACCACGCCGTCCACATTTTGCTCAGTGAAAACTAAGGGCGCAGAGCAGAGGAAGGATGGATGGACGGATGGATGGAAAGAGCTCACTGTGATAAGGCTGGAAGGACTGGTGAATTGCGGCTGGGGTGCAGCTCGGTGGAGCGCATGCTCCGCATGAGGGGCTTTTGGTCCATATTAGCACCACTCAGGGAGGGAGGGAGGGGAAAGCACAGGGCTGGGAGTCCACGCAAAGGATATCTAGGTAGTCATTGTACTATTGTGATCTTTTTCTTTTGGAAGTACTGGGGATTGAACCCAGGGCATTCTACCTCTGAGCTACCCCCCCTCCGGTCCTTTTTATTTTTTATTTTGAAACAGGGCCTGGCTAAGGTGTTGAGGCTGGCCTCGAACCCGCAATCCTCCGTATGCACCCACTGTGCCTGGCTTGGAAATAGATCTTTTTAAAAGAAGAAAGGAAGGAAGGAAGGAAGGAAGGAAGGAAGGAAGGGAGGGAGGGAGGGAGGGAGGGAGGAAGGGAGGAAGGGGAAGGAAAGGAAGATCACCTGTGTGGAAGCCAAGCCGCGGCTGTGCCCGGGAGGGGCAGTGATGGCGCCCGTCCTGGGCTCTGCCTATGGGATATGCAGTGAGGCAGGGGGCAGGGTGTAGCAGACTGACCCGTTTAGACCAGTGTCTCCTGGGGAGGCCACCTGAGATGAAGCTGGTGGAAGGGTGAAGAACTTTCCAGAGGGCCAGTAGCACAGGAGGGTGGAGCTGCCCAGAGAAGCCCAGAAATGGCAGCCAGGAAGAGGCCAGGAGAGGCCAGCAGAAAGCAACCTGGAGGTGTGGGGGTGTGCCTCTGCCGAGGGGTGCAGAGTGAGCCCCAGGGTGAGCCTGCTGCTCTGCTCGGCTTTGGTCTTTCCCTGCCCTGCCGTTTGCAAGCTGGGCCCCTTCTCTGCTTGCAGGCCTCAGGGCAAGCCCCGACCCCACCTGTGGCGCACCTCAGCCGCAACCAGCTCCTGTGGCGCAGGGGGTGCTGCGGGGCTCGCCCTGCAGACGCTTCCCTGGTCTCCCATCTCGTCTCTCTGTGCATGTGGTCAGCAGGGCTTTTGAGTCGGGACTGGGCTGGAACCTCCTCTTTGCTAGTGCTTGGCTGTATTACCCTGGGCCAGCCGACTCACAGACTTGACCCTGCGTGAGTTTTTCCATCTGTGCTCGGGGGATGATGACAGTCTGCACATGTGCGCTCTGTGGGAGAACGCAGAGACGATGGAGGAGTACAGAGGCGTGGACCATGTTACTCCTTGGACCGAACTCAGAACTCCAGCGCAGACCGCGCTGCTTAAACAAGAACAGCTACTCTGGCGTGTCTGCCGGGTCTGGAGCGCACCCCACACTTGCTGGCCACTCACTCATGCTGGATCTTTCTAGACCTGGGGAATGTCCTGCCTCCTCCCCTTCTGGGGGCATCAGGAGCCACCTGAGCCCTTTTGTTTTCCTTCCTTCAGCCCAGGTGTGCTGCCCTCTGCCCTCGGGAACCTCCCTTCTGAAGGAAGCATATGCCCTGTGGCTTTTCTGTTGGGCTCTGTCCTGGGCACTCAGAGATGACATACTGAGAAGTGGGCAGCTCCTCTCTCCAGATGACCGTGCAGGAGCCAGGCCCCAACGCTGGCTGCTCCACAGAATCACCTGACAGTGAGTTTAAACTTAAGACTTTCTATGAAAGAGAGGCAAGGGCAGGCCTCAGACTCATTAAATCAGTAACTCTGGGCTGGAGCACAGACATCGGAATGTTTTAAAGTTCTGCAGCTGACTTGGGGCATCCCCAAGGTCGAAAGCTCCAGTACAACTGTCCCGCAGCAGAGCCACCAAGGAGCCCGCCCTCCTCAGACCCCACATCTGTGGAATGCCTCTGCGCAGGAGGCTGGGGCGACAGTAACTCAGACCTTGAGAGTTACGGAAGGATCCCCTGTGTACAGGGATGGCCTCTGTGGTGCTGCATAACACTATAAATTCTACTTAAGCTGAGGCTAAATTTCAGTTTCCTCCCTGAATTATTTATTCCTCAAACAATGAATGGTGAAACCCAGGAGGTGGGGGCGATGGCATGGGTAGATTGGTCAGGAGAGAGGCGACTGGTACCTTTAAAGATCGTTGCTACAGCCACCGCAGTAAGGAATTCCACAAATGAAGTGGCCATCATAGCACTCCTCTCTCGTCGGGTCATTTGGCAAATTTACGATTCCCCTCAGGTCCAAGGCACTCGCCCTCCAGCATAAACTGTACGCATGCACGAGCAGCTCTGGGCACGTGGGAGACATGAGGCCGAGGTCAAGCGCCTCTTAACAGACACGGGGGGGGGGGTCTGACTGCATGGCCTTGAGTGTCTGCTGCTGTAGAGCCCGGTCCACTCCCATAACCATGGGCCATTACCCTGGCCCGGCCACTGACGACGCCCCCATCTGGGTCACTACTCCCTCTGCCCTCCCACTGCTCCCTGCCCCCTCGGCCATGGCGAGCCTGTACTTCTGATACACACGTGCACACCACAGTGGTCATGACGACGTGCCTTATGACCGACCGCACTGAGAAGATTCCGACAGGGCCAGGCTGGGGATGGATAATGAACCTTGTACTTCGAATCACACAAATCCCCACACCAAGAAATTCCAGCATAAAACAGATGAAATGGCAGACCAAATGGATTACCCATCAGTACCTTGACACAATAACATAACTGCTGACCCATGCCAGTTTTCTTGTTTCCACATTTAATTCTGCCATTTTCTCTTGAAATTCTGGTTTTAACAAAGAGAACAGGGCTACTGTTTGCCAAATTCCAGCTATGAATCCACAGCATAGAAAGTCAAAGCTACAAGAAAAAATTGTCAATCTGCACAACTAATTTTAGAAAATAGTTTAGTACATTTTTTTATAAAACCCATTTACAGGAGGTTATTCACATGGACTTATCAAATTTGCTCCTGATAATTCACAAAAACATAACTAAACAAAGTGTGCACAATAAATCCGAGGCAAAATATATACAAAGAAGCAAAACAAGTTTTTAAGTAGAGTATATTCACTTTGAAATAATATTAAAAGACAGGGCACTTTCTTTTAATGCCACACAAGGACGGAGCAGTCATGCTGCCGCCTTGCAGAAGATTAACCACCATTCAACAGCACTGCTATGATGGCCACGTCAACAAAGGCCACAGGGTACGGACAAAAACACCTTTTGCAAATACTTATACCAACTGGAACAAAAAGTTTCAAATTTAATGTCAGGTACCACTGTATTCTGCTGAGAGAGGCTGCTGTAGGACACAGGCTTGTTTGCTTTCTAGAAAGGATGATGCCAGGCAGAGCACTTGCCCAGGATAAGGTCCTGGGGTTCAATCCCCAGCACCACCAAAAAAAAAAAAAAAAGAAAGAAAAGAAATTAAAAAAAAAAGAGGAGGCTGCAGTTTTCTTAATTCTTGTGCAATCAGACTCAGTGAGCAGTGACCTCATAGACGAACACAAGAACAGGGACCAAACTCCACTGGAAGGGATGCTATTTAGCGTGTGGCAGCAAAGTATGCATTTTGGGGAAAACTTCTTTCTTAATTTATGTGTAATTATAAGCAGAGTGGGTGATGTTCTGACCAGCTTTTTTGTCAGCTTCCTGAGAAGCCCAGAGATTTCAGACTAAGTGGTCACCCCTACAAGTCTTGCTAAATTGAGCACTTTACCACGGTAACAGGAAAGTACACCTACAAATAACAATGAGATTTCTTGCCAAAGGCACACAGAGGAAGCTTACAGAGCACCCGAACCAAACAGCAGGGCTCACTCCCCACCCTGCCCTGCACTTCCTTGCAATGTACCCAAAATCTGTTGGCAGAGGATGACTTGGGCCAAAGTGCTCTAACAAGGAGCCTGCCCCCTGGTTTAAGGAGTGTTGGCTGACAAATCAGATAATTGGGCACCCATGGGAGAGACACAAATAATGAAATACAATGTTGAACTTTTGGCAACCAAAAGCTGTTTCTTCAAAGCTTTTTATAATCTGCTTCAATAGCATTTCTAACATGACAAAGAAAATTTCAAATACTGCACATTTACCTGCAGGGATTTCTCTTCTTGCCCCAAATTAGCTAACAGGCTGCACAACATTCACTACAAGTCACTAGTTACCATGACTGTCAACTATATACTCATATAGTTAGGATTTCCTCCATGTGCAGTGTGGATGGAGCCTACTCCATCCCCACCTGCCATGGCTGCATCCCTCACTAGCACAACTAGTTCAACAGACGCAGAGAACGTTCGCCCTGCACGCCCCGCCACATCTGCACTCTCCTCCGCTAGATAGTTCCTGAGGTCACAGGCAATCTGTCATCTCTGGTACTACTTCTAAACTCTTTATCGTTACCCTTCTTTAATATTCTATCTGGCCTGGTGGTTCCCAAGCTGCCTGGTGACTCTTGGGAAGGGTGATTTTCCTGGCAACCTGAAAACATTAACAAGCAACCTGAGACATTTCTTCTACAGCCAAACCAGCACTAATCTCAAATTTGGTAACCACATCAACAACTTGCGAGTTACACTAAGCTCACAATGTGCCGCTGGGGCATTTGAATGACAGCTCAAGAATTATTCTTCCATTTCAAGAATTTTAGCTAGAGAACTATGTGCATACTAAAATAGGTAAATAAACTTGTCAGATATTTAAGATCCTGTGCCAAGGTCTCATCTAAAAATGCACCAAACCACATCAGCAGAACTTTACCCTACACAACTATATGTCCCAAAGGTAACTCCAGCTGGTTTTTTGTTTGTTTTTTAAGTAGAGCCAGCGACATCTGACCTCCTACCTCTAACTCCGTTTATTCCAAATTACCTGGGCTGTGAAGAACACAGCTTGCCATAGCAATGGTTGAAAGGACCTGCCCTCCTCTCGCCTTTTTTCTTTTGAATATAAAGTTTGTTCTGTTGAAAAATGATTAACATTTTAAACAGGGGAAAGAAAAAGTGGTCTACTAGATTAAATTTTAAAAGGATTTTGTTATTTGCTATACAAATATACATTCAACTTTTAAAACATTCACTCCAGTCTGACCTCCTTTTCTATAGAAGAACAAGAGATCAACACTTTAACTCTGACTTCAAGGACATTATTACAGATACTCAGATGTCCTCTGAGTTTTTGCGACTGACAAAACTGAAGATGATCAAAAGGCTCAGAGGTGTTAGGATGTACATACTTCCATGTTTTCCAACAGCACACAAACTCCTTTAAGGAAATAATCATCTTATCTGGACCATCCTACTGGCTGGTCATCTTACGTCTACAATATGCTGTGGCTGACAGTCTAGTCGCTTGGCTTTACTATAAAAGCCTTCTCTTCTTGGAACTGCTGTCCTCTTTCTCCAGTCTCCTCCTGTCCCGACCAGAGTTCCTCTTCGTATGATGGGTGGCAGAGCCATACCGCTCCTGTTCCCCCTCACTGAAAGCCCTGGTCTCTCTCCGGTGACTGTCACCTTTGCTTTGACTTGTGGATGCATCTGTGCTAGCAGCTGGAGGCTCGCCCTGCGGGAGAGGTTTGTGGTTGCTCACGGGGGCCATGTTAGTGGTGGACGGTGGCACAATACTACCCGGGTCCTGGTAAGTCATAGGAAAGCCTGGCTCTCCCCAGGGAGGTGTGGCTCCAGGATGCTGGGGGCTCGAGGGTTGTAGATCTCTTAGGAATTGTCCCATGACATCAGCGCCCAATCTCCTGAGCAGCCGTGGGTCCCGAAGTCGGTCCTGAAGCGAAGGTCTTTCAGGGTCTTTTGAAGTTCCAGTAACACTAGCTTCAGTGCAGTCAGAGGGTGTGTGGTACAGGGAAGAAGCAAAAGAGGTTGTGGCAAACCCGCTGTCCAGCTTGCTGCTGGGCAAGCCACCTTGGGGCCGGGACGCCTCTGGGGCGATGGTGGGGGGGTGGGTCAGGCTTCTCTGCAGCATGGGCTTGAGCTTCAGGATCTTGGCTGCATGGTGTCGGTAGTTTTTGTCGCAGGTTTGGATGATGGCACCACGCTTCTGAGCATCCTGAATCAGGTTATTCCAGTGCTCATTTTCCTTGATACAAAGAGAAGGAGATATTTTCATGAATAGATGCTCAAGAATCTATTACTCATCAGACAAGGCTGAGAGGAAAAACACAAATACAGAATGCTAAAGCCACACCACTTAAAATCAGCACTGATTACAACCTGGTAGAAAGAACTTCAACCCTTCTCATCACTGTTACACTACAGGACAGCATGCTGTCGTGCAGATCTGCACTAGCTGCTAGGAGATTCATGTAGCTATTTACATTTCCATTCGTTAAAATTAAATAACATTAAAAATTCAGCTGCAGCCCGGCATGGTGGCGCACGCCTGTAATGCCAGTACTTGGAAGGCTAAGAAAGGAGGATCATAAGTTCGAGGACAGCCTCAGGAAGTAGTGTGAGAGTCTCATCAACCTAGTGAGAATCTGTTTCAAAATAAAAATGTAATAGGGCTGGGGGTGCAGTTCAGAGGTAGAATGCCCCTGGGTTTAATTCCAGAACCCACCCCAATACAAATTCAGCCGCTCGGTCGCCCAGTCCTGTTTGAATTACACAATGGCCACACACTTTCAATGGCCCCTGTACTGCACAGCACAGGCGCCCACACTCCCTCTGCTGCACAAGGCTCCACGGGACGCTGCTGACCTGGGCTGCTGCCTGGCTCTTGCCTGGCTAACATTCACAAACAGGAAGGCTTGGTCTTAAGGAAGCAAACTTTGGTATGCATGTGACTGTTCTAGGAAGAGGCCCACAGCTTTATTGGCTTCCCAAAGGTCTAAAATGTCTTATTCCACTGAGGTAGCATTCCAAAGGTATCATCCCATTTTCTATTTTCTAGAGGAGTTTCACATAAGTAAAACACCGGGGGTGGGGGGTGCAGGGGGGAACCCAATGCATTTCTCCTCTTCTCCCTTTCGAGTTTCCTTAGCAGTCAACTCCTTCTTTACAGCCACTAGAACCTGGCTGGGTTCAAAGAATGGGGTGGGGTGAGGAGATAGAAGGAAAGGACATGAATGCTGCTCCTGCCCCCGGGGGCTCCCATGCTGCTCCTAAGGGCGGAGCGCCGAGGTGTGCAGCATTCACTTGCTGTCTGCCCAGCATTCACTTGCTGTCTGCCCTTGATAAAGTCACTTGGCCTCTCTGAGCCTATTTCCTCCTCTGTAAAGATGGGAATAATGTTTTCTTTGACTCTAAAATGCACACTGTCTTCATGCTTTGCCACTTCTGTCTTTGGGCTGCCTCTCAGGTAAGCAGTTTCCCTGCACCTTCCCAAGGGAATTCATGACCAGCCAACTATCCCCCCTGGATCTTTTCTCAACAAACCATTAAAGATCTTGCCTGAAAACTGTCCACAGACATCTCCTATGAAAGCAGCAGCATGAACGCATGTGGCACGGAGGTGAGGGCTTCTGGGAGAAGCCTGGAGACAAAGGCAGGCACCAAGGGAGCGCCGACCTGACTGACCTATAACCTTCTGCGGCAGGGAGGGTGCCAGTGACTAGGGACCGGGAAGTGCCTATTAGTGCTAGATTCCTCAGTCAAACACTTTTAGGAATATCTTTTTTTTTTTTTTTTTTGCGGTATCGGGGATTGACCACAGGGGCATTCTACCTCCACGCTACGCCCCCGGGCCTATTTTTTACACTTTATTTTGAAACCAGGTCTCACGAAGTTGTGGAGGGCCTCACTGAGAGAGAGAGAGAGAGAGAGAGACAGGGAGAGACAGGGAGAGAGAGAGCAAGAGAGCTGAGGCTGGCCGCGAACCTGGATCCTCCGGTCTCGGCCTCCCAAAGTACTGGGATTACAAGCGTGCGCCACCACGCCCAGCAGGAATATCTTAACATATTCATTTTATTTCTATTTTAGCTTCTATGTATGTACAAGAGTGATATGATAAAAATTTGAACTCATAATATAGTTCTTTCAATAAATAAAACAAATTCTAAGTGAAAATAAAGGGCTCTGTTGTGATGGCTTAGTAGTAGTGACTAAGAGAGTGCCGTGCTGTGATTAATGGCTTCCCGGGCCTGATGAACTACAGCAATAATGCTGACTTCACAGAGTTGTTAGGGTTAAAGGAAGCCACGTGAATAAAATGCGAGGCACAGGAGGCCGCACGTTCCGGGCAGGTGTGGGAGCAGCACCAGGCTGCATGGCTCAGTTCTTTTCCTCACTTGGAGACCTCTAGAGATTCTTAGCCTGTGGCTGAAACACACAAAAGAAGCAGATGGCTTTGCTATTTTTACCAAGGCTACTAAACCAAAACGTGGCATTTAATCCACTCCTAAGATCACAAGAGTTTTCAGAAGAAGGCCACTAATCTGGGCTTCTCATAAAAGTTAGAGAATCAAAATGGAAAAAAAAAGAGGTGGGGGTGGGTGAAAAGGGGAGAGCCCAAGAAGAACAAAAAGCCCAAGTTGGAAAGCCCAGATGACATATTGGGAGTCTCTACTCCAGTGTCTCTCCTTTGCTGTGGTGTTGGGATGGGACGTGCTGGCCAAGAGCATTCCTACCACACTACACTGCTGTGCCTTCCTAGAGCGAGGACATGCCCTGACGACAGCAGTGTGACCCTGGGGTTCCCAAAGACTTTTTTTTCTTTTTCCAGTACTGGTGACTGAACCTAGGGACACTGCACCACCAAGCTACTCCCCAGCCCCTTTTTTACTTTTTATTTTGAGACAGGGTCTAAATTGCCTGGCCATGAACTTAGGATCCTCTTGCCTCAGCTTCCCGAGTAGCTGGGATTACAAGTGTGCACTACTACTGCACCTGGCTTGTAATTGTTTTTTATTTTTAATTGCTTTATTTATTTATTGTACAGTACTGGGGATCAAACCCAGGGCTTCGTACATGCTAGGCAAATACTCTACCATTGAGCTACACCCCTAAACCACTGCTTCATTTTAAAATGTCAACATTTATAATACATCAGAAACACAATCTTTAGCAATACTTTACATTATGATAAAAGTTTTTTTATACCAACTTAAAAATAGGGACATAAAAATAAGGGTTACATAGCTTTTAAAACTTCTTTTAAGGGATACACAAACATCATCAGTTACAGAACAGAGGACCTAGGTAAAGAAAGAGTTAAATGAGACACAAGCTGTAGCGAATGCCCTCTGGTGGTACTAACTAAAATGGGAGGGGAAGAAACCTACTGAGTTGGCTCCTCTCCTTAGATGACCGACTTTGTTAAAATACAACAAAACAAACAAAACACCAGCACCACGGTTATTCCCCCAGGAGACAAACACAAGCGTGTGCTGATCTAGCTGTGCTATCGCTCACTTCACTCACATCCTTGGTCAACAAGGAGGAAAAGCGCGTCCCTCCCCGAGGAGGGTCTGTCCTGACAGAGGAGTTCTGAAGGCACCACCCCTGGCTGTACTGCTCTAGATGCCGCAGAAAAGCAGATCAGAGCACACCCTGCACTCTCTCTCAGGTATTAAACTGGGCAGTAAGTGACACATTTCTGTAGTGTTTACTAAGTGTCAAGGACTGATGGAGCTCGTTAATGTGTGTGTTTATACAATGCACACATTATATGTCTTAATGACCCTGTGACGTGGATCATTTTTTTTAAAAAGGTTACCTTGAGAACCTACTGTAGACACCTGTGCTTTGGGCTGGGAATGGTAAGTGGTTTATGAATACACACACAAAAGCTCCCAGAAAAATTTGCTGGAGGACATAACAACCTTTATTTCCATTTTGATGGAAATAATTTCCATTTTGAAGGAAGATAAAAACAAAAAACTTAATAACAACAACAATGGGAAAATTTGGGCTCCCTGTGGCCCCAAGAATGGTACGTACCATGAGGGTCCTCAGATGCCCGAGGATGAAGAGGCTGTACTTGGCTCGTGTGATAGTGACATTCAATCTCTGCAAACTGGCCAAGAACCTGAGCAACAGAAAGACAGTTACTTCTTCTACAGCATGACTTCAAGTCTCCATTTAAATGAGACCGGTGGTATTTTAGAAAACTTTGCTAGTGCTCTTCTACTTCCTCAGTGGTCCTAGTGCTTTCTCACTCTGTCCCACCCCAGGTGGTACCTGGCACACAGGCGATTCCCATAAAAACAGTAAACAAATCAAACCCTTAGTGTCTAACTTCAAAGTGATGCCTCTGTCAATATCCTATTTTGACTTGGATGAATTTCTTTTGGGGATTGAACCCAGGGGCATTCTACCTCTGAGTTACAACCCCAACCCTATTTTTTATTCTTTATTTTGAAACAGGGTCTCACTAAGTTGTGGAGGGCCTCACTAAGTAGCTGAGGCTGGCCACAAACACGGATCATCTGGTCTTACCCTCCCAAGTCCTGGGATTACAAGCATGCGCCACCATGTCTGGCTTCAGATGAAATTCTTGAAAATTTAACAGTATGACTTTTTTCAGGGGGGGGGGGGAGAGAAGTATTGGAGGTTGAACCCAGAGGCATTCTACAGTCTACCTCCAAGCCCTATTTTATTTATTTTTGTGGAACTGGGGATTGAACCCAGGGACATTCTACCTCCAAGCTACACCCCCAGCCCTACATTTTAATTCTTTATTTCGAAACAGGGTCTAAGTTGCGGAGGGCCTCACTAAGTAGCTGAGGCTGGCCGTGAACCCAGATCCTCCGGGTCTCAGCCTCCCAAGTACTGGGATTACAAGCGTGTGCCACCACGCCTGGCTTTATTTTGAAACAGGGTCTCATTAGGTTGATGAGAGTCTCACTACTTGCTGAGGCTGTCCTTGAGCCTGTGATCCTTCTGTCTCCGCCTCTCAAGTACTGGAATTACAGGCATGCGCCACCACTCCTGGCTCCCTATTTTATTTTGAAACAGGGTCTCATTAGGTTGCTGAGGGTCTTGCTAAATTGTGGAGGCTGGCCTTGTACCTGCGATTCTCCTGTCTCAGCTTCCCAAGTACTAGGATTATAGGCATGCATCACCACACCCGGCAACAATATGACTTTTAAGTCTTAAAACTATCCTAAAATATATTAGTTCAATTAGTTATTCTTATAAAACTTTTTTTTGTGTGTGTGGTATTGGAGATTGAACCCAAGGGGATACTACCTCTGAGCTACACCACCAGCCCTTTTTTACTTTTGGTTTTGAAACAGGGTTTCACTAGGTTGTCGAGAGTCTCACTAAGTTGCTGAGGCTGTCCTCGAACCTGCGATCCTCCTGGTCTGGGCCTTCCAAGTACTGGGACTACAGGCATGTGCCACCACATTTGGCTTATTCTTAAATTAAAACATATTTAGATTGTTGAAATACTGTGGAACTTGTATAGAAACATACAAATCAGAAATACAATGGATATAAGATATAGGTGAAATTTCAAACTAGCCAGGAAAGAATGGACTATTTACAAAGTGATCCTGTGATATCTCGCTTCTGTATATACATATGCAGCCCATCCCAGGGATGGATAAAGATCATTTTCAAATTACTATTTTCTTTAAGAATAATTAAATTTATAACCTGTAAGTTCCAACTGTATCTGATGAGAAGGAACAAATAACCACATTAAGAGTTTTAGGCCTGGAGAGACCTGAAGAGTCCCTAGCATCTTCAATAAGTAAACTGTCAGTAATTAAGGTTAACAAGCTAAAATGCAGGAAAACACAGAGAAGGTAAAAGCCACTTTCTGACACAATACCATGTAAGAGTCACATACCCCTGCAAAATACACTTAATCCCGTTATTTATTTCACTCTTATTAAGGGTAAGAATAAAGTCACACTTTGAAATGGTTTAATATACAAGACACCAAGAAAAGCATACCTAATTTTACAACTTAAAAATGAATACTGTGTGATAAGTTTTTGTAAAAGAAAATTAATAAAGCAAATAATAGTGTTCTCTAACAATGATCAATGATGGATCTAATCCTGGATTATAAAAAAAGTAAATAAGAAGCCAGGCACAGTGGCAGATATCTATAACCCAACTACTCTGGAGGCTGAGGAAGGAGAATTCCAATTTTGAGGCTGGCCTGGGCAATTTAACAAGACCTTGTCTCAAAAAACAAAAAGGAGTCATACATGGTGGCACACACCTGTAATCCCTGTACTTGGAAGGTTGAGACAGGAGGATCTCAGGTTCAAGTAGTAAGACCCTGTTTCTAAATAAAAAAATAAATATAGGGCTGTGTGTATAGCTTGGAAGTAGAATGCCCCTGGGTTCAACCCCCATCACCATAACAAAAAAAGGAGCCAGGCCAGGTGGCATATGTCTGTAATCCCCAGTACTTGGGAGGCTGAGACAGAAGGATCACAGGTTGGAGGCCAGCCTCAACAATTTAGCAAGACTCTCTGCAACTTAGCAAGACCTTGTTTCACAGAAAAAAAAAAAAAAAAGAGAGAGAGCTGGGAGTGTAGCTCAGAGGCAAAATGCCCCTGAGTTCAATCCCCAGTACCAGAAAAAAATCAAAACCAAAACCAAAAAGGGCTGGGGATGTAGCTCAGTGGCAGAGCATTCCTGGGTTCAATCTCCAGTACACTCCCAACACACACACACACACACACACACACACACACACACACACACACACACACACACACAACCAAAAAATGTGTAAGACCAACAACGAATAACAGCTACTCACCCAATTGAGCCTTGCATGGCATTTGCTCGGACACAGGTAACAATGACACAGTCCTTCTGCCGGCCCTGGAATGCATCCACAGTGTCTACTTCTGCTGGTCTATTTGCAAGAGAAACATGTTTACCAGGAAAAGTAATTATTAAATATATGTAAACAGTAGTACTTTTTTCATGGCATCTTAGCAGTGTGTCTCAATCCCACTGTGTCCATGCCCTGGCAGTCACTAATCTTTTTGCCTTCACAGCTTTTTTTTTTTTTGTGGTACTGGGGATTGAACCCAGGGGCGTTCTACCTCCGCGCTACACCCCCGGCCTGATTTTTTATACTTTACTTTGAAACCGGGTCTCACGAAGTTGCGGAGGGCCTCACTAAGGAGAGAGAGAGAGAGAGAGAGAGAGAGCCGAGGCTGGCCGCGAACCCCGATCCTCGGGTCTCCGCCTCCCAAAGTACTGGGATTACAAGCATGCGCCACCACGCCCGGCCTCACAGCTTTTTTTTATACTGAAAATTTCATACAGACAGACTCATTGTAAGGTGTGATCCTCTGTAATCCGCTTCCTTCCCTTAGCCTAACAGCCAATGTTCATCCATGTTGTAGCATGAAATGCTATTTCATTCCTTTTTTGACTAATATTTCATTGTAGCTATAGCATAACTTACCCATGCACAACTGGCGGACACTTGGGTTACTCCAGTTTGATTTATTACAACTAAGGTTGCTATGAATATGTATGCCTAAGTCTCTGTGTGAACATTTTCTCAATTCCTTTGGGTATGTACCTAGGAGTGGAAGGGCAGGTCATGTGGTGATTCGGTACCTAACTACCCGAGGAATCACTAAACTGTTTTCTCTAGTGATTGGCTATTCTGCGCTCTCACCGGCAATGTGTAAGGGGTTCCAATTCCTCCAGGTCCTCCCCTTGGGGATTTTTGGTGCTGGGGAATGAACCCAGGAGCATTGTACCCTGAGCTACACCCCAGCGCTTTTTGTTATCTTCAAACAGGGTCTGGCTAAGTTGCCGAGTATGGCCTTGAAATTGCTATCCTTACCTCGTCCTCCCAAGTACTGGGATGACAGGCATGTGTGCCACTGTGCCTGCTTTATTATTAGAGCCACCTTAATGAGTGTCAAGTGCTGTCTTGTTTTGATTTGCATTTCCCTAATGGCAAATGATAATAAGCATCTTCACATGTGCTTATTGGCTATCAGTATATCTTCTTTTGAGAAATATTTATTCAAATCATTTGGCCATTCTTAAAATTACGGAGTTGTAAGAGTTCTTTATATATTCTAGATATGAGAATCTTATCAGATATGATTTGCAAGTATTTTCTCCCATTCTATGGGTTGTTCTCCTATGTTCTCTCTCTCTCTTTGTGTGTGTGGTGCTGGGGTATAGGAACCCAGGGCTTCACATGTATGCTAAATAAGTACTCTACCACTGAGCTATACCCCCAATCCTTTCCACTCTTTTGATAGTATTCATGAACACACAAACTTTTACAATTTTTATGAAGTCCTATTTACTTTTTCCTTGAGTGACATATTTAAGAAACTACTGCCTAATCTGAGGCCACAAAAATTTACACTTATGCTTCCTTAAAAGTTTTTTTTTTTTTAGTGTGTGGAGGGGGTACTGAGGATGGAACCCAAGGCCTCACTTATGCTAGGCAAGTGCTTTATTACTGAGCTATACAATCAGCCCTTTTTATTTTATTTTGACACAGGCCCTTGCTAAGTTGCCTGGGCTAGCCTCGAACTTGTGATCCTCCTCCCACAGCCTCCTGAGTGGTTGAGATTTTAGACATGCGCCACTGTGTCTGACTGCTTATTTGTTTGTAATCCAGGATTAGATCCATCACTGATCACTCTTGTTTGCCAGTGTCCCCATCTCCTTTGTGCTGTGTCACCACTTTACCACCACCCAGAAATACATGCAAAAATATCTCACCCTTTTCTATCAAACTCTTTGTCCAAATCCTTCTGAATCATCATCTTCTGGGCCTTGTAATGGGTTATTATGCCAATGTTTCGGAAAGTGACATCTCTTCTTTTTTCTTTAATAAGCTTAATGATTTCCATCACCAATTTTATTTCTTGGACATTTACATATGAGCTAATAAGATGAGAAAAGAAAACATACAAAAATTAACAGCGGTCTAATTGCTAACAAGTTCCACTTAGTTGCTTCCCATTATAGTAAAGGGCAGGCAGCTAGGCTTCAGCAGTAACTCACACAGGAAGCTAAAATGACCACTAATATTATACATATGAATGAATACAACTGACTGCCCAGTGAAGCATGAAGTTGCAGAGAGGTGTGGAGCGAACTGAAGCTGACGAACCTACCTCTTCATCTGTTAAAACAAGGACAACAGTATTTATAATAATGAACATATGGATAATGAACAGTTAACATGAATTAAGAATTTGCTTCTACACACCAAAAAAGAAGATATATTATCTTCCTTAATTTCCCACCACTGGCCATGTACCACACAATAGAGGAAATACCGTCAGTACAGGTTCAATATGAACATGGCCTCTGGAATTGAACCTGGGGTGGAGCGGCAGTCTCCTGCCCACACCCATCCTCCTCCTCACTGGCCTCAGATCCTGCACTCCTAACCCTCCCTCCAAACATGTTTCCTTCATTGCCAAGTCAGACCTGATACACACCAACACCAGGGGACAAACTGTACCTGCACCAGGACTCCCGAGGCCACCTTGGTTTGTGTCACCTTAAACGCCCCCCCCAATACCTACTAATCTCACCTCCAAACGTACTGTATAGACAACCCTGTGAGATGGCGATCTCTTCCAACCCCTGGAATTTTCATTTCCCTTGGCTTCTCAGGCTAAGCCTCTCTGGTCGACATCCCTCTTGACTTTGTCTCCATCTGCTCTCAGGTCTCACCTTTCAAGCCCCTGCTCTGCTCCAGCAGGCCCCACGCACACCTTGACACTGCAATCCCTCTGGAGTTGCATCTGATGGCCAACTCCTCCTCTGTATTCTAAAGTTGTTCAATGAATGATTCCCCTTCCCCCCACCTGTTTTTTGTGGTAACTGGCGATTAAACCCAGGGGTATTCTACCTCTGAGCTACATCCCCAGCCCTTATTTTTTATTTTGAGACAGGGTCTCATTAGGTTGCTAAGAGTCTTGCTAAGTTGCTGAGGCTGGTCTCCAAACTGCGATCCTCCTGTCTCAGCCTCCAAAGTACTGGGATTACAGGTGTGCGCCACCACACCCAGCTCCCTTTTCCCGTCTTTCTACCTTAACACCTGGTTCTCACCTGAGGATAGCACCTGCTCTGCAGTCCTCTTTGACATGGAAGTAGATGTGGCATGTGTACCTGTGCGGACCAATGCTGCCTCCAGACTATCACTCCTCTATTCTCTCAAAAGAATCCCTGGCTCCTCTGCTATCTTTTCCACCTAGCAATATCACCATTCCTTTTTTTGCTGCCATTTACAGACACAGCCTGAACATGTTCCCTTTTTCATAATCCCAAATCTTTAAAATTCCTTACTTTTGCTTCTACTTCCTTACTCCCATTCATACCTTCAACTACACCTGCACCTATCCTTGACTGGATTTACCTTAGCCCCTAGGTGATTACCTAGTGATATCTGTCTCCCTGCTAGGACACAGTAATCGTGCACCAGGACCATGTCTGTTGCACTCACTGCTGTGATTTCCCAAGGTCTACTGAAGTGCTTACTTACCACCTCTCAAGAGCATTACCCAGTTACACAGAGAAAATGACAAGCTGTCAACACGGGTAGGGAGAATGTGCTCTGGCACGAGGCAGAGAGATGCATATGGGAAATGTTTTGAATATAAATCTAAACAAAAATAATGTAAGCATTCTGAGACCATCACTGGGGAATGAAGAAAGAAGAGAACATACTCATTATCCCGTCTTTCTGAACCATCTTCAACATCAAACACAAGGTAAGGCTGAAATGGCCAATCTGATGAACATCGATAGGTTTCGGTCTGTCTATAAAAAAGCAGTCAACATTCAGATGTTACAAGTACATATTTTATTATCACTAACAAATTTGTTCTGTGTGGGGGAGCACCAGGGAAAGCAAAGAGATGAGAAAGACCTTCTTTTGGCCAGGTGTGGTGGCGCACGCTTGTAATCCCAGTACTTGGGAGGCGGAACTGGAGGATCCAGGTTTGCAGCCAGCCTCAGCTATTTAGTGAGGCCTCCTCAACTTAGTGAGACCCAGTTTCAAAATAAAGTATAAAAAATAGGGTCAGGGGGTGTAGCTCGGAGGTAGAACGCCCCTGGGTTCAATCCCCGGTACCGCAAAAAAAAAAAAAAGACCTTCTTTTATAAATGTGTACCAATGAAAGGTCCAAAATGGATTTCATTGTTATTCTAGTGCTAGGGAAAGTGATTTATATGTAATTAAAATATATAATGATTATGATTGAAGTTACTTGTAATATAGTAAGTAAATGGAAAAAAAGCAAGCCATAGACTACCTATGTAGAGTATGGTTGGGTTTCTCCCCCAAATCTTTAAAAGCAAAAGTAAAAGAAATAGCAACACATAAGAGAAATAGCAAGCTGGGGGTGCAGCTCAGTGGTAGAGTGCATGTGTAGCATGGCCAAGACTCCTGGCTCAATCCCTAGCACCAAGACCACCACCACCACCACCACCACCACCAAAAGACTGGAAACAGATATGCCAAAATGCCTCCAGTGACTGTTTCTGGTAGTATAAATAAATATGAGTGACATTTCCCCCCTTTTTTTCTTTTTTTTGTGGTACTGGGGTTTGAACTCAGGGGCAGTCTTCTCTCTGAGCTACACCCTCTATTTTATTTTCATTTTGAAACAGGGTCTTGCTAAGTTGCTAAGAGTCTCTTGTACTTGTTGAGGCTGTCCTCAAACCTGCGATACTCCTGTCTCAGCCTCCCAAGTATTGGGATTACAAGTGTGCACCACCATGCCTGGCTTTTCCCCCTTCTTTTTTTTTTTTTTTGCGGTACTGGGGATTGAACCCAGGGGCATTCTACCCCCGAGCTCTACCCCCAGCCCTATTTTTTATTCTTTATTTTGAAACAGGGTCTCACTAAGTTGCGGAGGGCCTCACTAAGTAGCTGAAGCTAGCCGTGAACCCAGATCCTCCTGTCTCAGCCTCCCAAGTACTGGGATTACAAGCGTGCGCCACCACGCCCGGCTCCCTCTTTTTTTGAATCTGCATTTGATCTAATCAATACGACTGCATTTATAATTAGAGAAAATTATTAAAATGTTATAATTTGTGCTTTTTATGATGAGACTTAAGAACACAGTTAAATGGCTAAAGCTACAAATAAAATATCCTTCACAAGCAATGAGGGAAACCTACCTATTTGTTTTCAAGGTTTTGTTATAAACATAATTAGAAGGGAAGAGACATATGTCTGGATGCATCCTGTACTGAACAGTGAGCTGTAAGACTGGCAGTCTGCCAATCATGTTCTGCTCCACATTCTCTTCCAGGAGTTTGTAGAAGCGAGCCATCATTGACTGGTCGTAGCCATACTCCTGTGCTTTCTGAGGGAAAACAAAGAAATCATTTCCAAGAATTTGTTTATACTTTTCCCACACTTAAGAATATGGCAAGGTTCAGGTGGCACAAAATTACCAACAATCATAGAGTTAGAGAAAGGAGATGTTTCTGACCCTGATCTTCAGAAAGTCTTGAATAAGCTGGGAGTGGTGGCATACATTTTTAATCCCTGTACTTGGGAGGCTGAGACAGGAGGATCACAGTTTGAGGCCAGTCTCAGCAACATAGCAAGACCCTGTTTCAAATTAAAAAATAAAATAGGGAGGATGATGTACTCTGAGGCATAATACCCTTGGGTTCAATCCCTAGTACCAAAAAAAAAAAAAGGTAAGTCTTGAATATAGGTTGAGGTATTTTCTCTTTACTCAGAATACCCACATACTGTTTATGAACGAGAAGTGATCTTGTGAATAACCACGAACAATGCTACTTGGATGTTAATACAGGCCACCTAAAAGAATAAATAACGAAGGAAATGAAGAAATTTAACACATATTTTAACAATTACTTCTGGGATATGTCCTTACAAATAGAACTATTGAATGCCATTGTAAACAAGCTTTTTGAACACCAATTTCTTAATCCACTGATGTGGTATGCACTAAGCATTTACAATCTGGAGTACTGTGACTGCTAAGGTCAATAAGATCAAGTCTCACAGAATTTATATTCTAGTGGAGGAGTCAGATTATAAATTTACTAAATTGATTTCACACATCAAATAATGGGTTATATACCTGTAATGTGAAAAACAGTGACCTAAATGACAAATGAAGAAAAATCATTTCATGTTATCACAGTTATGCCTTGAGATATACTGTTTTCAATGACAGCATCATACAAAGATTCAAAAAGTACTGTATCTCAACAAGAGGTTAAAATGTGCTCTGAAAACTGGAATCTTCATGGTGAGGCTAAAGACACTGACTTTGAAGATGTATATCCAAAGTTTTCGGTCTGTTTTATACACTATGAGAGTAGAAAACATTATGCCTGTAATCCCAGTACTTGGGAGGCTGAGACAGGAAGATCGCAGGTTTGAGGACAGCCTAGCAATTTAACGAAGCTCTCAGCAACCTAGCAAGACCCTGTTTCCAAACAAAAAATTAAAAAAATGTGCTAGGGGTGTAGCTTGGAGGTAGAATGCCCCTGGGTTCAATCCCCAGTACCACAAAAAAAAAAAAAATTGTATAAGATAACCCATCTGCTTCCAGGAAAAACCTGAGCCCATTCTACAAAATGACATAAGTTTATATATTCTGACATGAAGAGGTATCCCTGATCTATTTAATGATTGAAAAAGCATAGAATGATTCCACGGCCTTAAAAAAACCAAAACCCTACATATAGTCATAACCACGCACACATACACAAACCTTATAACCCGGTATGCCCTATTTTAGTAACTTATTGTCTGTTATCTACAACAGAAGCTCCACGAGGGGAGGGATTCTGTTTTCTTCACTATCATAATATGCTGGCACTCAATAAATGTGAAACTGAAAAAAATGAAGTACAAACAAAATGCCCAGCAAAATCTGTTAAAACACTAAACTGTTCACAGTAATTACCACTAGAAATAGGTGCTTAGAAAGGCATGCTGTGGAAATGAACTAATTATTTAAAAAATTTTCCTCAGTAAGTCTCTTTTATAGTATTTGTACAATACTATAAAAACACACATGGATGAATTTTTGTCATTTCTGCTGAATTAGTTTGTTGTGGTACTGGGGACACAGGGGCATTTTATCTCTGAGCTACATCCCAGTCCTTTATATTTTTATTTGAGACAGAGTTTCGCTAAGTTACCTCGCACAGGCCTCCAACTGTGATTGCCCTGTCAGCCTCCCACACACTGGGATTAAAAGTATGCATCACCGGGCCAGCTCATTTTAGCTGTTTTTTAATCAAGCATCAGAGTAAACAGTAAAGTTGAAGTCCATGAAACATTCCTTTTTAGTATATGGTGAGGCCCTTCAAGCAGTGAACTGTAAATTCTTGAAATACTCCCATTATTTAAAGAACTGCAGCAGTCACTCTCCTCCATGAACAAGGACCCACAGCAGTTCTCCTGGGCTCCACCCTAGCGTGGCCACGCACCTGTGCTCAGATGCCACACAAAGGAGTGTGCTATCATTCGAATAACTCTGAAGTAACAAAACCCACATGCGTTCATTCCACATTTGAACAGAAATGCTCTGAAAACAATCTGTTCTCTGGGTTTATGAGGTCACTACATTTGTATAAATGACATATCAGTAAAAACCAAAATTTTATTAAATTTCAAAACCATGGTCTAGGCCTATTCAGATTACCCCAAACATCTACTGAATCCTGATGTCCATTTCTAGGAGATTGGTTTAGTGAGAGGGAAAAAAAGGAGGAATGCTGGGGGTGTAGCTCAGTGGTAGAGCGCTTGCCTGGCATGTGCAAGGCCCTGAGTTCCATCCCCAGCAAAGGGAGGGAGGGAGGGAGGGAGGGAGGGAGGGAGGCAAGGAGGGAGGGAAGGAGGGAGGGGGAAAGAAAAAGACTAGACTATACTCTAGGTGCTTACCCTCCCACAGGCTGAGTTCACAATTAATTCCTTTTCTTTTCCTGTCACCTTCGCTTTCAAATGATATGAGGGGCACGTTTTCTTGTACTATAGAAGAAGGAATTCCAAAATTGGCTATTTACTCCAAAATAATCTCTCTTTATAATGTTTTTCTCAAATTTGTGCAACTTAAATATAAATCAAGAGGTTGGGATTCTTTTCCTTGCTGTTAAATTTTTTCTTATATGTTTTGGTGTTTGTGTTATTAAAAGAAATCAGATCCAGCCCTTGAAACATCTGTACATGGCCTTTCCCACAGGGAAAGCCTGGCATACATGGAATATTAGGTTTCCAGTCTCTAGTGTTTATGCTGCTCCCGCCACATACATATACACCTACCTATGAACAAGGAAACATCTACAGAGGTTTTTACTTATTAAGATTCAAAAAGAGCCAGGCGTGTAGGTACACGCCTGCAATCCTAGTACTTAGGAGGCTGGGACAGGAGGATCGCAGGGTCGAGGACAGCCTCAGCCAAGTAGTGAGACTCTCAGCAACCTAGTAAGATCCTATTTCAAAATAAAAAATAAAATGGGTCTGGGGATGTAACTCAGAGGTAGAGTACCCTTAGGTTCAAGCCCCAGTACCACACACACACAAAAAGGAGGCTGGGGGGTATTATAGCTCATAGGCAGACTGCCCCTGGGTTCTATCCCCAGTAAAACACACACACACACACACACACACACACACACACACACACACACACACAGAGTTACACACACACGGGTCAAACAGAGCCAGGCGTGGTGGCACATACCTGTAATGGGAGACTGAGACAGGAGGATCACAGGTTTAAGGCCAGCCTTAGCAATTTAGTGAGACCCTCAGCAACTCAGTGAGATGCTGTTTCAAAATAAAAGGGTTGGGGTGAAAATAAAAGGGTTGGGGTATAGGTTGGAAGTAGAATACCCCTGAGTTCGATCCCCAATACCAAAAACAAACAAAAACAACAAATCCAAAGACTCAACTAGTGCTTCTTCTCTTTTCTCAGTTATTCCCTACTTTTCCCTCCAAATAAAAACTATATAAAAAAGAGCTGTCCTCTGAACAAAACAAGAAAGCCCCTTCAACCTCAACATGAAGAACGCACCATAGAAATGACGGTGGGAGGCAGCTGCTTGGGGTCGCCCACCAGGATGAGCTTGTTGCAGCGGTGGATGAGCGGTGTGAGCGTCTCCACTTCACAGGACTGCCCGGCCTGGGCGAGAAAGCAGAAGAGGGAGAAGCAGTCTTAAGTATCTTCCTGACTCATTTAGCCATACACAGTGTGCTTAATCTGTTAAAGTTCTACCCATTCACAGAAGTACCACACTCCTCCTTCTATACCACATATCAATAATAAGGATTTTTTTCCATTAGAAAATAAAACTAAGCCGGGCGTGGTGGCACAAGCTTGTAATGCCAGTACTTGGGAGGCTAAGACTGGAGGATCACAGGTTCGAGGACAGCCTCAGCAAGTAGTGAGACTCTCATCAACCTAGTGAGACCTTGTTTCCAAATAAAAATAAAATAGGGCTGGGGGTGTATCTCAGAGGTAGAATGACCCTGGGTTCGAGCCCCAGTACCAAAAAAAGAAAATATAGCAAACCCTCTAAGTACAATTAAAACAAAAAGTCCGACACAGTTTTTGAAGTCAGCCACCACAGGTGCTACTGCCACTTGGGAAGCAGCTCTGAAGTTAGAAGGCGGTGTATGCCCCAGGTTTTGTGTATTGTTCCTGCCGGGCATAAGGCTGAGAGAACTTTTTTTCCTCTAAAGTTTTTTTACAACTTTTTCTCTAAAGTCAGAGATGTATCAGGTGGCGCCTGTGTTCCTCCCCATCTTTCTTCCTTGTTCTATTCTTTCATTCTGGTGAATATTTCTTTTAAATTTATTTATTTTTAATTAACAACTTGTTTTAATTAATAATTGTACGTAACTGGTACATATTTATGAGGTATGAATATTGGATCTTAGCTCTCCTAGATCGATCTTCTGTATCTAATGCTCCATTTCTTTTATCTTCTGACTTTTCATTCTGGCAAACAGCAGGGACCCAATAAATGTATGCTCAATGAATGTAAACTAGGAAAATAGGATGTTAGCTGGAAAGACTGTGGCCAAAGGCTGTACAAAGTTAAAAGTAATTAAAGTAATCTAGAGGTGATTTAAAGTATATAAGAGGATATGTGTAGGTCATATATAAGTAATTCAAAAGGTAACAAGAGATAAGCAGGAGCTAAATAGCCACTCAGCAGAAATTTTGCTGGAAATAATTAGGCATTAAGACTTGTAATTCCAATGCTGGAAAAGCAATTTTAATTATGGTGGACCATTAGCAACATATTTCAACATAAAAGAGTACACATGTAATGGCTGATAAAAATCAGATGTAAAAAACCATTTATCGACTTCTCAGCATCCACAATTCACCTAAGACTTCCTCCTCACAGTACTCATCAAAGTTCTTTGGCCAAATGCTCACTGACCTCATCAACAATGACACAACTGAAAGGGACGCCCCCCTGCCCTCGGAAAGCAGACTCTAGCAGTAAGCCGCCACTCGTGCTCAGTGTGCAGCAGATGATATGGGACTCCAAGATGATGATGCTCTGTGTTTTCTGTGGGCGTCCTTGTACCTAAGGGACAAACAAAGACCAACCATGCTCAGCTGTAAATAAACCCTTACCTACGATAGGTCTTATTTACTATACAATACCCACCACTTATGTGACAGAAAAACATTTAGTAAAATTTAGGAGGAAACCCTCAGATCTAGAAACCAGCAAAACCACCGAAAATAATCAGAAACTACCACAAATAATACTTTCCTTTGCGGTCGAAGGGTAGAACATGACTCAAGTATACTAAAAAAATTACTCAGCGTTTGATTTGGTCGAAGTACATTATAATACTTTTTTTTTTTTTGCGGTACTGGGATTGAACCCAGGGGTGTTCTACCTCCGCGCTACACCCCCGGCCCTATTTTTTATACTTTATTTTGAAACCGGGTCTCACGAAGTTGCGGAAGCCTAAGGAGAGAGAGAGAGAGAGAGAAAAGGAGACACAGAGAGAGAGCTGAGGCTGGCCGCGAATCCGGATCCTCCGGTCTCCGCCTCCCAAAGTACTGGGATTACAAGCGTGCGCCACCACGCCCGGCCCACATTATAATACTTATAACTAGATGTATGCAGGCTATATAGGAATCAGAATAAATAGAGATTAAGTAATTATTTATTTATTTTTTTTGTGGTACCGGGGATTGAACGCAGGGGCGTTCTACCTCCGCGCTACACCCCCAGTCCTATTTTTTTTTATACTTTATTTTGAAACCGGGTCTCACGAAGTTGCGGAGGGCCTCACTAAGTAGAGAGAGAGAGAGAGAGAGAGAGAGAGAGAGAGAGACAGGGAGAGAGAGAGATATCTGAGGCTGGCCGCGAACCAGGATCCTCCAGTCTCCGCCTCCCAAAGTACTGGGATTACAAGCGTGCGCCACCATGCCCAGCTGAGATTAAGTAATTCTAGTGAGTTGTGAAACAATTATCTGAGTAAAACCAAGATTAAAAACTAAGCTTGAATGTGCATTTTCCTCTCAGTTAAGTATGTACTATAATACTGTTCTTTGTTTTATAAAAGCTAGCATCAACAAAAATGCCTGCGAACCTGAACAATATTCTTTCTCTACATTAAGAAACGCCACCTTGGTCTATGTCTGTGATGGAGTCAATGTGAATGACACCTCACAATGTATGCTAAATTCACTTAAATGCTCGAATTAGTGAACTGATATTCTTATCCATGGTTCAGTTGCCTGTTTCTGCTATTGAGAAAGAATAGCAGTGATTCATCTCTGCACATATGATACATTCAACCATGGGCTTCCAGGCATGTATGTAAGTTTTAGAACGAGGGCGACAACTGTGGCTATCCAAGTGGTCATAGGTCAAGCTACTGTCATGTCATACCTTTCTTTTCAGCCATCTAGAGAATAATCCACCAAGAACAATTAATTTAAGGGCCCACAGAAAAATGGACTTCATCCTTAAATTTGGGAAGACCAATTTTGGGCTCAGTTTAAAATTTTGATAAAAAGCTTTCACATATTTTTTTTTTTTTTTTTGCAGTACTGGGGATTGAACCCAGGGGCATTCTACCTCTGAGCTACACTCCACCCCTATTTTTATTCTTTATTTTGCAACAGGGTCTCACTAAGTTGCGGAGGGCCTCACTAAGTAGCTGAGGCTAGCCACGAACCCAGATCCTCCGGTCTCAAGCCTCCCAAGTACTGGGATTACAAGCGTGCGCCACCACGCCTGGCTATGATTTTTAGTTTAAATAAATAAAACAGAAATATGGATTAGGCCGGGCGTGGTGGTGCACGCTTGTAATCCCAGTACTTGGGAGGCTGAGACCGGAGGATCCGGGTTCACAGCCAGCTTCAGATACTTAGTGAGGCCCTCCGCAACTTCGTGAGACCCGGTTTCAAAATAAAGTATAAAAAAAAATAGGTCTGGGGGTGTAGCTCGGAGGTAGAACGCCCCTGGGTTCAATCCCTGGTACCATAAAAAAAAAAAAAAGAAATATGGATTAAATTCAACTCTATCTCAGCTCAAAAATAGTATTAACATCAACAGGTGCTTTTACCCTCTCCTTATGAACCTTGATTCAATTAGGGCTGCATTCGGATTATCAGGACACACATCTGACTCAGCCTAGCTTCAATTAGTCTAATTCTTATCTGATACATTTTTTTTTTTTGCGGTACCGGGGGTTGAACACAGGGGCGTTCTACCTCCGCGCTACGCCTCCGGCCCTATTTTTTATACTTTATTTTGAAACCGGGTCTCACAAAGTTGCGGAGGGCGTCACTGAGAGAGAGAGAGAGAGAGAGAGAGGGAGAGAGAGAGAGAGGGAGGCAGGGAGAGAGAGAGAGA
>PVJS01027855.1:0-25938 GCA_004027185.1 Glis glis
CTGGGTTCAGGAGGCAGGGGGCTGGGTACAGGAGGCAGGGCCTTGGGTAAAGAGGCAGGGAGCTGGGTTCAGGAGGCAGGGGGCTGGGTACAGGAGGCAGGGCCTTGGGTAAGGAGGCAGGGAGCTGGGTTCAGGAGGCAGGGAGCTGGGTTCAGGAGGTGGGGCCTTGGGTAAGGAGGCAGGGAGCTGCTGGGGACCCTGATGAGGTTCCTTGGGTTGGTCCCTGGTGTGGTCCAGGGGTCAGCCTGCTAACTGGTATTCCTGCCGGACCCTGCCCAGGTGAGGCCCGCCCTTGCGGTGAGCCCCTTTTCCAGAGTGACGTGACAGGGGCCTCTGGGGCTTGCCCAGGGCCACAGGGCTAATCCATGGTGGATCTGAAATCAAAGCCAAGTGCACTGAACCCCCAGCCCTGGTGCTTTCCAACATCGTGGGGGACACAGTGATGCTGACTTCCTGAGCTGACCGTCTAGTGCAGGGGTCAGACTCCTGCAGTGATGCATGCAGGGAATTATACCATCAGCAGCAGGCTGAGTGCCCTGGGTGTCACTGGGAAGCCGTTCTCGTGGGTCCTCAGCTGCTCTTGGGGAGCAGAAACTGTGGGCAGGAGCGGTTAATAAGCACGGTGTTATTGGGCACGGGGAGGCCCCTGGGGGACCACCAGGGACGGAGGCTAAGGAGCATCCCTGAGCTGGGCTCATCGTCTATTTCCTTGCTCCAGGAGAAACAGCTGCTCAGGTGCGGCGGCTGCTGTGGTTCTAGCTGTGGGGACAGGTGAGTCCCACAGGTGGTTGGGGGCCTTGTAGAACAGGCTGGTGGGTGGAGGGGTGGGAAAGCAAGCCCTTCCAGGTGTGGGTTCCCGCCAGCCTGGCCCCAAACCTCTGCTCTGCTCTGCCTGCCCTGTTTGACCCAGGCGTACAACATGTGACGGAGCCCCGGGGCTTGAGGAGGAGGGTGGTCGAGCTGTGCACCACACAAGTCCAGGGGCGCTGTGTAATCACCACGGTGGGGCCCTGCAACACAGTAGCCCTGGTGCAGAGATGGCCAGCCACCTCGGGGCTCCTGGGAGGTCCAACGGGGCCGGGGCTGGCGAGGGTGGGCTGTGATGTGAGACAGGGGATGGCAGACCTGCCAGCGGGTGGGACAGAAGCCACAAGAGATTAGGTGGATGTGGGGACCCGTGTTTTGGTGTAGCAGTGAGCCTGGTAACAGGCTTGAGCTCAGGTCCCCGCCCCGTACACAGGCCTGGGGACAGTGGGACGGGGAGGATGCCCGCAGCCCCTGGCCTCAGTCTCCACCCTGCCCTCCAGTGTTCCCATGGAGCCTCCAAAGCCCCCTGATGTTTTCCAACCTGCTGGCTGGCCTCTGAGCGGACCACAGTCCCCGTGACGCCTTTTCTCATGGCTTGGCTCAATCAGGCCCCCTGGCCCCTCACAGACAGGCACCCACTGGTGGTCAGGAGCTGAGGAGGCCCAGCTCTGTGCCACTGTGCTGTGTGGTCTTGGGTGGTGGCTCCCCCTTTCTGTGCCTCATTTGCATGTTCATTAAAGGTCATTAGCCCAGGTGCTCTTAGGGGCTCCTGGCTCCAAAATCAGGCAGTTCTGTCCTTCGAACTCTGAAGGCTTAAACCTTGCTGGTAATTTAGGAGGCTTGTGAATTTCCTCTTGAAGACAACGATGTTGACTTTGAGGCGTGCAACTCCCCGGCCCCTCTCTGCCCTGTGTCTGACTGTCTGTCTGTCTGTCTCTTTCCAGTTCTTCCTGCTCACTTGGCTCTTGCATTCTGCAGGATTTGGCAGGATTTGAAGACCCAGGTGCTGTGAATGTTGGCTGTGGCCTTTGGGGTCGCGGTGTCCCACGGGTGAGGCAGAAATGCCTTCTTGTTCCTGCTGGGCCTGGAGCTACAACAGCTTGGTGCAGAAGTGTGCTTCCCCTGGGGTGCCGGGGACTTGAGTCACGTGCTGCCCTTAGCCCGGCTGTGGGCTGGCACCTGGGATCCTGCGCATGCCGTGTGTGTGGGCAGAGAGCCATGGCTTCCTTTAGCAGTGACAGTGGCCGCATGGATGGGGTCTGTACAGGTGAATGCGGGCAGAGACCCAGGCTGGTCCAGAGCGTTTCCCCAGAGACCCCTGACCCCGGGGGGAAGGTTGACAGTAACCATCCAGTGAGATGAAGGTGACATCAGTGCCCCACCTCGTCCTCCTGCAGCTGTGATCTGGGGAAGGCCTGGCATCCAGGAAGGGCGCAGAAGTCCCTGGCAGGTGGGCAAGATCGCGCTAAGAACACTTCTCAGTTGTAAGGTGGCTGTGGGTGAGTAGGCTCTGCTAGGCTCAGGGCGACCCTGGGATTGGAGACTAGGATAAGGTCACCCCCTATTGGGACACCTGGCACGAGCGGCCTGGTGGAGTCCAAGGGAGTGTTACAGGTCCTGGGGCCAGATCTCCGCCCTTGCGTGCAGGAAAGAACAGGCTCCGATGGGTGGCAAATTCCCGGCCTGAACCTTCCAGAAAAGGGGACAGTGACAAAATGTCTGTACCCTCACAAGTGCTTAGATGTATGTAGCTTGTTCAGAAAAAAAGGGGGCTGAACTGGAGCAAAGACCTGATGCCACCCCAGCACCCAGCACACCCCACGAGGAGGAAGACATCTTGGCCTCAGGCCACTTCCTGTCCAGCATGATCAGGTGGCAGCTTCCCGGTCCAGCGTGCCGGTGCTCTGAGAAACAGGAGTCCAAAGGAGGCAGACACAGCTCGCCAAGGCTGGCTGGACTTTTATCTGCAAGAGCAGAGCAGTAGAAAGTCGTCTACATCATCCTCTGCTGGTCTGTCGTGTGTAAGAGCTGTGGGCACGCTCACTCAGCCATACAACCCACAGCCCGGCACACATGGCTCCACCCTCTCCCTGCTGTTCTGGAATCTCCTCTCCAGCAGTGCCCTGCATGGGGTGGGGAGAGGGAATAACTAAACCCTGGAGCAGCTCTGCCGCCCTCCCGCAGGGCCTCAGGTGCAGGTAGGCCTCCTGGCTGCCAGGCACCTGTTCCCCTGCCTCCCGCTCTGCTGGGCAGATGAGCACTTGGCGAGGGGCCCCCTGAGTGCTTCCATTCCCGGAGGCTGGCAGGACAGTGGTGGCCCAGGTTCCACTCTGAGGCTCATGCCGGGGCCGGCTCGCCTTCCCGAGAGCAGGCCGTCTTCTGTGGCCTTTGCACTGTCCATGAGACGTGCGCTCTCAGGAGGTGCTCCGACCCCAAGGGCAGGGCTGCCGAGCTTAGATGCACCCTCCAGCGGTGCGGCTTGGCTTCCTGGCCAGGGTCACCTCATCCTTCCGAGCACCACGGCAGGGTGTCTGTTACCAGCCGATGACCAGGAACCACTCTAAGTTCCTGCTGAAAGCGGACGTCTGGTTCCTTCTGCTGTTGGAGGTGCCGGATGCTGGTGCAGATGCCCAGCAGCCCTCCTGGCTGGGGAGGGAGGTGGAGCGGTGCTGGACCGCACGCTGTGGGCTGCCCTCTGGGCTCATCGTGGGCCGGCTGCCGTATCCGGTCCTGCCCGTGGGCTGCATGTGTCAGACCCTGGGTAGAGCCGAGGTCACATCCTGGCTTGGTTTGAATGTGACCGCTGGGTCTGCTCACCTGCTGGTGGTGCAGGCCAGGAGAGCCATCATGCCACACACTGCGATCGTTCTAGCGGATGCTCTAGTGTCCTGTGTCCTGCAGCTGTGAGCGAGAATATGGCAGGCTCAGGGTGACACGGAGTGCAGTCACTCCGGTCTCAGCCCTGCAGGAGCACAGGGCAGCCGGCTTTCAGGGGGGATGGTGCCATGTCTGGTGGGGGAGGGGAAGGCCATCCTGTGCTTAGTGGAGACATTGCCACTGGTGGGCCAAACTTGACGGCTCCAGTGGCCCATTGTAAGATCCTTCTCCGGCGCCTCTGCCTCCTGGTTTGCCCCACTCCCTCCTTATTTGCTCATTGATCCATCGATTCCTCCCTTCGTCCACCTGTCCATCTGTCCATCCGTCCATCTGTCCATCCCTCTGTCCATGGTCTGTCTGTCCTACCCTCCTCTGTCTGAGCCCCTAGGTGGCGCTGTAGCCACACGCTTCTTTCTTCCCAGGGTCTTCCAGCTGCCCTTTGTGCTTGGCACCGGGGGCTCAACCGAACGTTCCAAGTTCTAAGCCCTCCCTCAGTCTCCCCTTGTCTGCCTTAAAACTGACCTCACCTGTGTCCATTCCTTTACCAGACTAGGAATGCAACACCTGGTTAGTCCTTGATACTACGGTCCAATGGCAAGCATTTGTATACCAATGAAAGCGCATGGATGCGGCGTCCAGCTCCCCTGGCTCTGGCCTCTGAGGGCTGGGCTGGGGCCGCTCCCAGGAGAGTTCAAGGAGCTGCCATCTCCCCAGGCAGCCGCATGGGTCCTACCTCACAGGGCTCAGCGTGTCCTGGGATGTGGACTCTGCCAGCGGCCTCGTGCTGGCCTCTTCCCCTCTTAGGCAGCAGTTCATCTCAGGCAAGCGTGGTGCGCGCAGTGGGTGGGGAGCAGGCTATCTGGGGCGAGGGGGTGGTTACCTGGTCACTGGGCGAGCTGGAGAGGTGGGGCCGGGAACTCCACTCCACATTCAAGGTCACACCAGCACTGTGAGGCTACCCAGACAGCAAGAAGCCACAGCCTGTGGGTTCCACCGAGAGCTCGGAGGCAGGCGCGCACTGCCTGGGAGGTCCCAGCACCACTGTCCGGGGCTGCTGGACCCTAGCTGATGTGACCCCAGCCAGGCAGGAGGGAGCCCCCCACCCCCATGCTCCACCTCCAGGACAGACTGATGGGCAGAATCTAGTTTGCATCCTGAAAGCTTGCTGCAAAGGCATCTGGGAAATGTAGCTTTTAGCTCTCTGGAGCGCAGAGCTGGAAGTGTTGGGAGGAGGCGGGCTGAGCGTGAGTGAGCCACGCAGGGCGGCCCTGCACACCACAGATAGATGACCCGTAGCAGAGCTCCGAGCTCCAGCTTCAGGGAGCCTTGGGCCACTGAAGCCTCGGGCAATGGGTCTTAGGAATCTGCGGGCACCTCCAGGTGACCCTTACTTTAAAGAGTGGGCATCTTTGTGGGGAGTGGAGATCCCACGGGCAGTTTCTGTTCTCACTGGTCCCTGGAATGCAGGCGAGTCCTCTTCCAGGGGGGAAGCACAGAGGGGAAGGAGGGCGCCGTGCTCAGAGCTGCGCCGGCAGGCTCAGTTGTCTGTAGCTTCTCCCTCTGGCCTCCACCTGCCAAGATCCTCCCTAGAGTGGGGGTGATACTGGCTCTCACCCCCATCCACCTGTCCCCAAAGCGGGTGCTGTTTCCAGGTGGAGATCTCCGCCTGGCAGAGAAACTGTTGCTGAACAGAAGGCCCCAGTGTCTGGCGGGAAGGCGGGCTCGCGGGAAGCCTGTGCTGCCAGACACCGCCGGGCGCGCCCCACACCTTGTTTAAGACTTAACTTTTTTTGAGTGTGTGCTCTGGCGCAGGAAGGCTCTGGCCGGCGGAGGGGTGGCATCGAGCCTGGGAGAGGTCTGGTGGCCCTTTTAACGTGTTGCAACAGAGGTCTGTAAACATACCCGGAAGCTGCTGGGGAACAGCTCTCTGCCTGCAGAGATGGAGAAAGCAGGCTCGCAGCTCCGTGGTCTGGGAAGAGTATCACAGGCTTGCTGTGATGTGTGTCCAGGAAACCCCGCCGGGATCCCTGGTTCCTTCCCCTGGCCACTGCCAACCTTGGACCCGAGTCTCCGAGGTGACCCAGGGCTCACGCTCTCGTCCTCGGCAGGTATGTGGCGGCTGGCGCGGCTGTCCCTTCCCACGGCCGGGTCCAGGCCTGGGGCTGTGCCGCGCAACCTCGCCAGGCCCCCGGGCTCTGCGTAGCCTCTGATGACAGTGGACGAGGGCCCAGACACGGCTGTGTCGAGCGCCTCAGTGGTGCCAGGGATATGTGAGGGATGGACCACGCCACATGAATGTGAATCGGGCCTGGGTGGGGGCCGAGGGCCACCCAGGAGAAGAATCACGAGGCCACGGGAGGTGGTGATTCTGCAGTGAGGGGGGCCGGCTTGGACCTCTGTGCGGGTCTCCCTGCACAGCTGGGAGATCCCCAGCTCCCTGCAGAAGTGACATCATCAGGCAGGGGCCTCAGAACTCCAGAGTTGGGGTAACAGGGTGCTTTCCTGAAAACCGTGACCCCCCAGGGTGGTGCTTGGGATGGGAAAGATCAGCTCCGTATCCCTTCTCCCCGACCCCATTACAGCTGGCCCGGGCCACCGTCTGCCCCTCACCCAGCTCACCATCTCCGTCTCCCCAGCGCCCGCACTGAGCACCTGGTCTGATGCCTGCTGCCCTCCCAGGCCTGCCCTCCTGGGAGGCTGGGTCCCCTGCTGGGCCGTTCTCTAGTTAAGGGCTGGGCTGGGTGGGAGGTGAGGCTGTGCGGCCTCTTGGGACCCCACTTCTCTGACGACTGAGAGGAAACCAGCTCTGGCTGTCCTGACTCATCCTTCCTAGAAAAGCGGGGCCTCTCTGTTGAGCGAGTCCCATCATGTAATAACACCTACCTGGGGGGAGGCTGGGAAGATGGTGAACAGGACAGTTTAGGAGGGACAGAGGTCCAAGGGGCAAGCCTGCCGCCATGCTCTGCTGCACCCAGAAGGTTTTAGTAGCACGTGTTGAAATCTAATTCAAATAGGACAAGCATAGAACGAACATGTTGGTTTGCATAAGCGTCCTTCTTCAGGCACGGCTTGATCCAGGTGTCCAAGCAGCACTTTAGGGTCTCCCCACACCCCTGAAAGACAGCTGCCTGCCCCTCTGGGTTTATATGCTATGCGTGGAGCCAGCAGAACAGTGGATTTCTTCTTCCCAAAGGAAAAGCCCCGGGATGGAGCTACATTGGCCTGGCCCTGCCACCTGGGACAGGTGGTGCCAATCCCAGATCGGCCAGTAGAGGGCACCCAGGTGGATGCTGGTGGTGGGTTCCTGAGACCCCCAGGGGGAACAAACAGGTCTCCAATGTTGCAAATAAGAAGGGGTGTCAGGGAGGTGGGCTTGCACAGCTCCGTCCACTGAGGCTTGGGAATAAAAACCTTGCAAGTGCAAAATGAGGGGGTCAGAAGTGGGCAGAGGGGTGAGCCAGGGTTCGCTCCTGGGTGTGGCTGCTGGCACTTCTGAAGAGCAACATCTTCCAAGGTCACACGTTTGTGGAGGTGCCGGCGGGCGGAGTGAGGGGCTGGTCCAGCCATCTGGGAGCCTGCTCCAGCGTGTCCCTGCCACGTGCCTTCTTTCCTGTGGCTCACCCCTCTTTTCTGTCATTTCAGCTCAGCCAGCAGATCTCCTGAAGGTTCTAGATTTTCACAACTTGCCCGACGGAATAACAAAGACCACAGGTTT
Source organism: Glis glis (assembly GCA_004027185.1). Taxonomy (NCBI): domain Eukaryota; kingdom Metazoa; phylum Chordata; class Mammalia; order Rodentia; family Gliridae; genus Glis; species Glis glis. Next base: position 7,400 of record PVJS01027855.1, read on the forward strand.
TTGCGCCACCAGACGATCTTCCAAAGGCCCGGATGTTGCCTACCGAGTCACCAAAGACGCGCAGCTCAGTGCGCCCACCAAGCAGCTGTACCCTGGTAAGAGACGCATGCTTCTGTTCTGGGGAGCACGTTCCCGTGGACTCTGCAGCTGCAGGAGCCTGTGTGGTGCAGAGACAGGCGTGGTCTCCTGGGGAGCCCCTCTCAGGAGCCCAGTGTGATTTCAGTGCCGTGGCTACGGCTCCGAGTCGTCGCCGTCCACCACCAGAGGTGGGTGCGTGTGGCCTCTCGGTGCCCTTTGCTTTCCCAGCAGGTGTGTCCAGCTGTAGACAGGCGCCAGGACTCAAGTGCAGAAAGGAGATGGATGGTCCCCGGGGGACGAGGTTAAGAGAAAGCTTGAGAATGCGGCAAAGGCACCTTAATTGGGGGCAGTGACATTAAGAGATACATGAATCAAACACTGTGACTTGCAGGGAGCGAGAGATTGAGGCTTTTAATGAGAATCCATTGCCAAGTGCTAGATCTCTGCTTTTAATTACATGCCTGCAGGAGGGGCCTGAGTTGTCCCTGTCACCCAAGGCAGTGGGGCAGTTGTGTCATCCCGCCCACCTGTGTTAATTAAACCCTCTGGGCTTATCTGGACAAGTGTAAATAGGTGGGTGATGGATCCCTGCTCCTCCTGCCTTGGGGAGGTGTGGGTGGCCTGCCTGGAAGGAGCGCCTCTTTCTGATTTAGATAAGAGAGGAAGCAGGGCCCTTGGCAGATAAAGTCACCTTGTAGGATGTTTTGCAATTATTAGAAGACTGTGCTCTGTCTTCTTGGTGGCCTGGATGTGACCCAACATTGAACAGGAACTGGGCAGTTTTTAACAAAAGCAGTATTTCTGTTAACCACATCCTCGCTGCGCCCCTGTGGGACGCCCTGATGGCTGTTTCTGCTTCCTCTGGCTTTTCCCTCTTTATGGATCTTTCCTCGGGGAGAACCGCAGGGATTTCTCTTTCCCCTGTGTTCTGAGGATGCCTGTGAACCTCCGAGGAAGTTGTGTGGTTTTTTTTTTTTTTTTGGTACTGGGAATTGAACCCAGGGGCCCTCTACCTCAGAGCTATGCCCTCAGCCCCTTTTTTAATTTTTAATTTTGCAACAGGGTCCTACTAAGTTGCTGAGGGTCTTGCTAAGTTGCCGAGGCTGGTCTTGAACCTGCAATTCTGCTGTCTCAGCCTCATAGGTATTGGGATCACAGGTGTGCCACCATGCCTGGCTAATTTTGTGCTTTTCTGCTCTGTGGTCCCAGGTTTAGAAATCCTGACCCGGGGATACTGGGAGGCCAGGCACCAGGGAAAGGCTGGAGGTGGCTCATGGCTGGGAACGTGCTGGCTGGAGCTGCGGAACCAGCACCCCCTGAGTAGCACAGGTGGTGTCGACACCTAAGGGGGTGTGCTGTGGAGGCAAGGGCTCCATGCTTGGAGATGATCTTTAGCCAATTTTGTCATTTAGTTTAATCTTTTCATTGTCACCCAATTCATGAGCAATGGGAGGATCTCAGGTTCGAGGACAGCCTCAGCAACATAGAGAGACTCTTAGCAACCTATTGAGACCTTGTTTCAAAACAAAAAATAGAAAGGGCTAGGGGTATAGTTTGGAGGTAAAATGGCCCTGAGTTCAATCCCTAGTACCACCACCATCAAAATAAACTAAACTAAACTAAAATAAAATAAAAAAAGAACGAACACTGGATTTCAGGCATGCAGGCTAAATTACTGGCAATCTAGGATGAATACCTGAACAGTATGATAGGGATTTTTTTTTTTTTTAGCCTGTGTTTTTCCCTGTGTTCTCAAATTAGTAACCTGATTAAACGCTCAAAGAATTCAAATTGCTCTTTCAGGACCTTCTGGTAATACTTAGGTTGTATAGCAGAACGGGTCTGTATACAGCAGCTGCCCCATCTGTGGCAAACAGAACTGGAGGTTGCTTCGGGATATTTGGGGAGGAATTTCTATGGGGTCCCTTCTGCAGGTCCGAGGGCTTAGTCTGGGGAAGCTGTTCAAGGGACATCATTGTCCCAGGGTCACCGGACTTTGCAGACCTCAGAGTGGACGAGTCAGCTTTTGTCCTCCATCCCCTTCTCATGGCCCTCATGGCTTTGATCCCTCCTGCTCCAACTGACCCCGGGGCCCCTTCTGAGGGGCCCTACGAGGACAGCCAAACACAATGAGCTGGTGGCTTCTATAGGACCTAAGAAGTCAAATGCCCGCCATTTTGGGGGAGGGTCACTCCAGGAGCTGCGCCCCGCCCCTCTCGTGGGAGCGCAGTGTCCACTGGGTTCTGGTGACCTGATCCAACGTGAACAGACCACCGTATGCGTGTCTTAGGGGCTAGCGAAGCCCAGGGCCGGGGCTTATTTCCATGAGGGGGCATCCCCCGAGTCTCCCCGAGGGGCTGCCCTAAGTCCGCTTAGCAGGCCATATGGTCGAGGTCCTTGTGGTCTGGTGGCATCTTGGCATCTTGGATGCTGAGCAGGTGTCTTTGCCTGGATGTGTCCCCCCTTTATAGCAGCCCAGAGCAGACAGACCCGTGTGGGTCCTTTATCCAGCAGCTGCGCACCATGCCTGGGTCTGGGCCCTGGGGCTGTCCCCTGACCAGACAGACAGGAGCTCCACCTCCTCCTGACTGGGTGCCGAAGACCCACGGCAGACTCCTCTGAGGGCGTCCCGTGCTGCCCAGTGTGGACTCTAGGAGGTTCCTCTCCTCCTACTTGGACCCAGTCACCTGGGTTCTGAGGTCGGCAGCAGGGGGCTCAATGCCAAGCACGGACTGCCCCTGCAGTCGGATCACTCCTGGGCAGGGACATAGGTGAACCAGTTGGGCCTGACGCAGAGCCAGGCCAGTGCTTTGCGGGCGGCTAGCAGACCCCTGAGGCTGGGGCTTGCTTGTGTGGGAGCCACGGGCCTCACTGGTCTCTACCTGCTCTGGGGACACCACATCGAGGTGACTGAGATCTGGAGGAAGTGATAGTAGGACCTCCCTGGACACAGTCGGCAAGTCTTTCCTGCCCTGGGTGCTGTAAGTGTTTGTCTAGCTGGTGCCACCTGCTTGTGATGCCCCCATCTGAGCCGTCCCCTCCAGGGAAGGCGGGTCTCCCATGTCACACCTGAAGCACAGACCAGTCCTGCCAGCCTCACTGCCCGCCCAGCAGCCCGGCCTCTGGCTCTGGTGCCCTCTGGCTCTGGGTCCTCCTCTCCCCAATGGTGAGCACCCCATCTTCACCCAGGCTTCTTCCCACAGCGGGGCTCTGGTCTCCGGAACCAGCCTCCTCTTGCAGCACAGCCAGCAGCCCCTCACTCTCCCTGGAGCCGGGCAGTCTGCTCCTGGAGACGGGGCACCAGCATGCTGGTGTGTGAGCAGCAGGACTGTCCACACTCCAACAGTCTTTCTCTCCCCTCTTCCCTCCTCAGAATAGAAGGATCCTGGTTCCCCTGTTGAGGATGGCCTGTCCCTGATACCCCATACAGTGGGATGTGAGGTCCCCTGTTGAGGGAGGCCTGTCCCTGATACCCCATATAGATGGATGTGAGCGTCCCCTGTTGAGGATGGCCTGTCCCTGGTACCCCATAAGTAGGATATGAGGTCCTTTGAGGGGTGACCTGCCCATGATACCTCATAATTTGGATATGAGGTCTACTGTTGAGGGAGGCCTGTCCCTGATACCCATAAGTGGGATGTGAGGGTCCCCTGTTGAGATGTGACCTGTCCCTGATACCCCATACAGTGGGTTGTGAGGTCCCCTGTTGAGGGTGACCTGTCCCTGATACCCCATACAGTGGGTTGTGAGGTCCCCTGTTGAGGGGTGACCTGTCCCTGATACCCCATAAGTGGGATGTGAGGTTCCCTGTTGAGGGTGACCTGTTCCTTGTCATCCCCTTGAGTTTGGAGGCCTTTCTCCTCACCCACTTGGGTCCCAGGGGTGCCTCAGGAAGGGCACCAGGTGTCTGGACTTCACTGTGACAGGGAACCGATCAGGAAGGCCCGGGACAGGCTGGGAGGCCCGGGACATGCTGCTCCCTGCAGGCCGCTGCCACGTGACTGCTCTCCAGGGGCCCCACACCTCCTCTGCCCAGATCTGGGATGCAAGAGCCCTCTGGGGAGCAGCCCAGGAGCAGATTGCTCCAGCCTGGCCTTCCTGGTGCCCTCTGATCCTGGACCCTCAACTGGGTGCCCCTGAGCCAGCTGAAACGCCACCTCCCTGGGCCCTAGCCAGCTCTCCAAAGCTAGTCGCACCTTCCGACAATTTTCTGCCCCCCCAGCCTCATTTCCTCCTCCCCACCCCTGGGCACTGCACATTTGCAGTTATTAACCTACTTGATTACGCTCATTTCTGTCTCCATCCTGCACATCTCTCCATTGTCTTTCCTGAGGGCGGTGACTGTATTTGTACCTTGACTATGTCTCCCTGGAGCCTGGCACAAAGTGGGCAACCAATCACTATGTATTGATTACATGATCAAGTATCAATCAATGCGCCCAATAGCTGTTGACTCAGCACTAGTCAGTTTTGTGGCCGATGCATTTATCAGACCCCATCTGCATCCCTAAAATGAGCCAGTGCCTTTGGAACGAGGAACTGCTCTGAGGAAGGGCGTGGCCATGTGCCGAGCCCACCCCCCAGCTGTGGCTTTTGTGGGAGGAATGAAATATGAAGCATCGGACAGGGGACTCACTTCTCCCAGACTCCCCGGCAGTCTAGATTACAGACTATGTCAACGCCGCGCTCGCGTCCTGACGAGAATGGACCATCGCAAAGCGACAATAAATCCATTGTTATTTTGCCAGGAGAGAGATTAATGTTAAACATAAGTTATCTCTTCAGGTTTTATCGGAGCGGGGAAAATTTGTTACCATAGAGATTTTTAAAATTGAGAAAAAGCATTTTAATGAGCTGGGGAGGATGGAGGTCCGTGGTCCCTAGCAGTGTGTCATGCCGGAGAAAGTGAGCACTGTCATTTTTCCACTCTGCTCATTATTTCAGAGTGATGACTGTAAGGGACACAGACTCCTGGGGTGGGGACGGCAGGCAGGTGACCCTGTGGAATGACAGTGAGGGAGTCGCTGACTCCGAACGTGATTGCAGAGTCCGCCTGCACGAAGACGGTGACGTCTGAGCTGCTTTGGGTCGAGCACAACCCTAGCTCATCAGTACCCCTCACTCCCGGGCACAGGGCCCTGTGCTGGCCTGGCTGCTGGGGTCTCCCACTGCCTGGCTGGACCAGCCGAGGGCATCATGTCCGGTCCCCTCTCAGGTCCCCATACCCTGAGGGACAGTGTGAGGCCTGTGGCAGTGTGGCAGGGTGACCTCATCAATTCTCTTCCTTCTGTGGAGGCACAGCCTGAATCTGTTCCTCAGCAAAGCCTGCTTTTCTGGAGACGACCACACTGTCCACTGTCGCCCACTGTTTAGAGCTGCTCCCAGCACCGAGTGCCAGTCCTCCAGGAGAGCTGGCTGTGGCCCTGAGCACAGTGAGCAGGCCCAGTGTGTCCAGCTTGTTTGCATGGGGAACCCGACCCTAGACCGGCCCTTAGCAGGGGCTCTGAAACCTTGCAGGTGGGCTCTTCCTGTCGCCTCCTGTCACACCACGCTCCTGCCAGCCTTTGGACGCTCAGTTGTTTTTGCTTCTGGAGCAGCTGTGGCCCCTCAAGGGATCTCTCTGCCCGTCCCCTATAGCGGAAGTGGAGGCTGCAGCAGGCCCCTGTCTCCTCCAACCCCCAGAGTCTGAGGACATTGTTGGGCGTGGTGGCCTTTGATGTCCCTCTCCCAGCATGGCACCCGCAGCGCTCAGTTCCATCAGCAGAGGGCACCCGTGGATAGCTTTGTGTCAGAGCGGCTGTGATCCTGGCTCTGCAGCCCAGCAGTGGCTAGTGGGCTCCTGGGCCATCTGGTTGACCTCGGTTCAACTCGAAAGAAGGGGTGGGGCTGGTAATGGAGTCTTGTCCAGGCCCTGCAGTGTGATAGGGGACCAAGTAGCTCTAGCAGCAGGCCTTTGCCCTGTCCCTCATCCAGCCAGTGTCTTGCTGCTGGGGCCCTGCTCCCTCTGCTGTGTCTGAGAGGCAGAGTGACCTGGGTGGGCTGGGCATTTCTGGCTGACGCGACCGTGTATTGATCAGCCACACATGCTCCATCAGCTCCTGGGCTCTTGACTGATGGAGAGGAGGAAGGCGAGATTCCCGCCATGCCTGCGGACCAAGGACGGCGTGGGGAGCAGGCGCCGGCACCCTTGCAGGCACAGCTCAGCCCAATGTCAGTGACCTCAGAGGGCTTTTGCTCTCTGCTGTAAGGGACATTCCCTCCTGTCAGCCTATCAGGGATTTGCTTTTCTGAAAATTTAAAACTCCAGTTGAAGCCTTTGGATTTATTTCTCCTTTTTCTTTGTTTTGCATATTAACCAGGAAATCTTGAAAAGGGCATTGTAGCTGTGGTCCCAGGCTTGCCCGTCCCTTTCCCCTCCCCCTCCCTACCTCCCTCGTCCTGAGAGAGATACTGTGCTATGCACAACCTTAGATGCTATAGAGGATCCAATGATGCATCAGAAACAACCTCTGTCCGGGAAGCTCTCCATCTAGAAGGTTCTGATTAGGATTTATACACAAGTGTACTGGGTGTAGGAACTGAGTAGTGGGTATCCAGAGCTCCCTGCTAGAAGGATCCATCAGCTTTCACGGAGGTACGTGCATTTGAACTGAGCCCTGAAGGGGGCAGCCTTGGCCACGTGGTGATGAAGAAGGGCTGCGGGAGTAGTTTGATCATGGGGCAGGTGTGCAGCTGATGGCTGTGTAGGGCCACAGGCAGCAAAGCTTCCCAGGTTGGTTGTTTGCGGACAGCCGTGTTGGCCACAGTTGGGGCTTCCTGACTGCCTTCTCATCTCTGTCCTCTGTTCCAGCGTCTGCGTTTCCTGAGGACTTCTCCATCTTAACCACTGTGAAAGCCAAGAAAGGCAGCCAGGCCTTCCTGGTCTCCATCTACAATGAGCAGGGCATCCAGCAGATCGGCCTGGAGATGGGCCGCTCTCCTGTCTTCCTCTACGAGGACCACACTGGGAAGCCTGGGCCGGAGGACTACCCCCTCTTCAGGGGCATCAACCTGTCGGATGGCAAGTAAGTGGTCTGTGGGGCCACCCCCGCCCTCCTCCTGTTGGAGGGAGGGAGTGGGCGTCTGAGCCCGCTGGCTGGGTGGGACGCTACAGGTGGCACTGTGATCCACACACACATACTGTGTATTTTTCCTGGATATTGACAGCTTGGACGTGGAGCAAATGGTTTAGAGTCAGGTTTGCCCAGAACTCTGTTGGGACACGCCTTAGTATCAGCAGGTTAAAAACTGCCTGTTCTGTGTCGAACGCATCTGAGGCCATGTGACAGTTTGGGAATGTCTTCAGGTGGTGAGCCCTGTGTTTTTCTTTAAGACTCTGGGGTCAGTCCATGGAGCCCACCACTTCCCGTCCAAATGCAGGCTCTGCGGTGGCCTGCAGACCGCTCTCGAGACTGGTATGCCCGCACAGATGTCAGACTGCTGCGCGACCTCTTTCTGCTTCCTCTGCGGCTGTGCGGCAGGTGGCCCATGCCAGGCCCCAAGCCTGCACTGAGCTCCCTGTCCCCTTCTCTCCTGGGCTTCCCTGGGAGCTCCTGGGGTTCACACCGCTGTCCTTGTCCAAGAGATGAGGATTCTGAGGTTCTGAGAGGCTGAGTAGACCTCGTGGTGGCATGTGCTGTTGCTGACCATCATGCCCAGGCTTGTGATCCCAGACACCATGAGCCGCACAGCTCCCCAGTGGCTGCAGAAAACAGGCTTCTCCGGTGGGTTCTAGAGACAAGCCCCCTCACCGCCCGGCTGTCTGTTTCTTTGCAGGTGGCACAGAATTGCTCTCAGTGTCCACAGGAAGAATGTCACCTTGATCCTTGACTGTAAGAAGAAGACCACCAAGTTCCTGGACCGCAGTGACCACCCTGTGGTGGACGTCAATGGCATCATCGTGTTCGGTACCCGGATCCTGGACGAAGAAGTGTTTGAGGTAAGCGTGAGCGGCAGGCAGTCCCCGTGCCCCCAGGGACACACATCGGCCAGCAGAGCCACCTCAGGTACGGTGGGGGCCTGTCATCCTGGTTGGAGACCTCTGGCCTCCTACGTGGTCACGGGTTCTGTTGGCCTGACGCCTCTGCTGCTGTCCCAAGGGGGTGCTTGTGGCCTGTGGGATGAGAGGCCAGACCGGCTGCCACGTGCAGACTGTGCGGGGACAGAAGTAACTGCCCTTGTCCAGAGGACCCAATATATGTCTCCCAGGTACAGCTTGGGAAAGACATGGGGCTTGGAAAGCTTGCCTGAGGTTCTGGAAACATGCAGGCTGCTGCCTCCTGCTCTCTGAGGGCCATGCCGGGCAGGGGCAGCTGCCCTCTGGGTGGGCTTGGAGGCAGAGCTGGTCACCTGGTGGCTCAGCAGTGTTCTAGCAGGTTCAGCCAGAGCTTGCTTTCCTGGAACACCCCAGAAATGGGGAGCAGGAGGCTGAGCAGAGTAGGTCTTAGGGTTCCCCCTTCAACCATGGAGACCTAGTTCAGTGTTTGTCATGAGGTAACGTTGGGACCTGCCCACTGCCAGGAAGCAGGTGGAGAACTTTCAGATGATTGGGGCGGGGTCTGGCAGGCCTGGTGGGGCCGTGGAGTCAGCAGGCACCTCTGAGGGTTCAGGTCCCAGTGCCCTGCCTGCTGATGTGCTGGGGCAGGACCTGCACCAGCCCTGGAATCTGTGTCCCAAGAACACATCAGGGACCAATGCCCCTCTGGCTTAGGTGGTGACAGCCGGGACCCCTTGGCTGGGCTTCTCTTTTTTCGACGTAACTTGGGCTTCACAAAAGACTTGGCAGTCCAAGGACTGCACAGCTAGAGTGTTTGAAAACCACTGGGCTAGATGGTTTCCTCCTCCCAGTCCCCAGAGGCAGGACAGGATGGGGCAGCATCCCCCTTGAACTCCCAAGAGCCAGCACAAGCTGCCTGGGCTGGCTTGGTCCTCTGGTGCTCCACTGTCTTGGGATGGCCACCTGCATCTGTCTGGCTGTGTCACGGATGCTTGCCGATGGTTTGTGGTTGAGGTAGGTCCCCAGGATGTGTCTTCTTGGTGGCTCTGGGCCTGGCAAGCCAAACTCAGTGATGACTCAATCTTGGTGCGCTGCCGGCAGCAGGAGACCAGGAGTGGAACATGCATACACCGGGTCTGTGTTGATGTTAGTGATATCTGCAGGTGGAGACAAGGGCAGAGACCAGGCCCTGCGACTTTGAGCAAGTTACAAGAATGAGATTCTGGAGTCTCATCGTTTTATAAAACCACAATGGGGACACATAGCATAATTGTGAAAGGGAATGTCAACACTGGCCTTAGAGTAGGCCCACCCAGCTGGACTCTCAGCTCAAGGATCATGAATGTGGCTATTTCCGGGCATGGTGGCCCATGCTTGTAATCCCAGTACTTGGGAGGCTGAGACAGGAGGATTGGAGGTTCGAGACCAGCCTCAGCAACTTAGTGAGGCCCTCTTCAACTTAGTGAGACCCTGTTTCCAAACAAAACAAAACAAAAATAGGGCTGGGGTGTAGCTCAGACGTAGAATGCCCCTGGGTTCAATCTTCAGTGCCACACAAAAAAAAAAAAAGAAAAAAAAAGTGGCTATTTCATAAATGCTAGCTGCTCTTGTTCTGGATGCTAACGCAGCGTGGAAGCAGGTAGAAAGGTAGGACAGAGCCAGAGGTTAAGGGTGAAGGGTCAAGGAGCAACAGGGGTCTCCGCGGGAGGCGGTGGGCCGCTGGGAGAGGGCAAGAGCTGAGTGCCTGCAGGTGGGTCTGCTGACCTTGGCTGCCCTTCTGTGAATCAGGCTACTAGGCTGCTACAGCCTGGGGGTTCCGCAGGCGGGGCCAGGCGCTTACGTCCTGGCATTGCCAAATCGTGAATGTTACGGAGACACACCCTCTGGGAGACTTCTCACCAGACTTGCCCTGGGATGAACCGGGATGGCCGGGGCTGTCCTCAGCCTGGCAATGGCAGCTTCTGGGCTATTCCGCAGGGCTGGTGTTAAGAGCTGACTTGGGAGTTGCACAGACGGAACAGAGGGCTGGTTTTGCCTCTTGCCTGGTGGGAGGACCGCGGCCAAGTAGGTGTCAGTGATGAGCTTTAGGCCTCTGCTTTGTGAAGTGGAGATCATGCACGGGCACAAGAGCCAGGACGTGTGCTGGGGCTCTGCTCAGCCACCAGGGACCAGGGCTGCTGCTGCTGGCGTCCTGGTTTTCTGTTTACCCAAATCCTGGCTCGGGGTGGGACGGTGTCTTGAGGCTGGGCAGAGGCATCGGGATTTGAATTAATTTGCCATGCCTAGTTTTTCTGCGGTTTGAATGAGTTCTACCACGCATAGGTTTTCTGTGCCGTGCCAAACCTTTACCATTTCTCGGGCCTTTTGTGTGCTCGTAAAGTCCCTTTTATTGCAAAGATTCAGGAAAAAGCTTTATCTCATCTCAAGAAAATTAGACCCTAAGACAAAGACTGCTTCCTTGATTTTTCTCACTGAGCAGGAAAAGCCATCTTCCCGAAGCACACACGTGCTGCTGCAGGGAAGCCCTGGGCATCAGCAGTCAGGGCTGGCATGGAATCCCAGATCTACTGTTTCCTAGCTGGGAGATCTTGGCTGAGTTCTCCAACCTATCTGAGACTCAGTTTCCCCGTCTGTGAAGTGGGGGCAATAATTGTGCCCGTGTGTGTGTGTGTGTGTGTGTGTGTGTGTGTGTGTGTGTGTGATATGCGGGAGTGAGTCCATGGAAAATATGCATACAGCTGATATAGCTGGCCCACAGCAAGCAACCCAGAACTGTTACCTGTTTGTTTTGTTAAAGAGTGAAAACAATTTGTAATTTTCCAAGACACATGGATCTTGAATCGAGGAGCCTGGTTATCCTTCTCTGGCTTGTTCTTCCCATGAACAGCGCAGGTCTCACCCCACAACTTCTGGCTGGCATAGCAGGTCACCCATGCGTTCAGAACCCCGCATGTCTGGTGAGCCATTCTTTCCTGTTGTGGAATTCGGCGGGAGTGAGAGCGGCTGCCAGGAACAGGGATTTTTGTTGACCACAAGTTGTTAATGGTCTGAAGGCAGTGTTTTTGCAGCCCCAGGGTTTCCTGGCTGTTAGCTGTGTTCACAGCGGGAAATTGGACCTGTCTTCCTTAATGAAGACCAGTGGAGTGCAGTGTAGCCTGCAGCGGCCCAAAGGGCCTGTTTTCTTCTTTTTTCCTTAACGTGTAACGATAAAGGTAGGTGAGCCGGCCTCCTGGTCTCCACTACCTTTTGTCTTCTTGCAAGTGAAACTGAATTTTTATTTCCTTTGAAATCAAAGGGATTTAACACTTGGCTTTCTGGAAGGTTCCGAATAATGACACTTCCCATTTTAACCACTTGGCTTCTCTAGAAGATTCTTAAGGAGGAGGGGCCAGCACTGTTGGAAACTATTTCTCCAGCAGCCACATTCTTCCCCTGGAAGATGACTTCCGCTCATCACAAGCCACTTTGTCCCACAGTGCCGCGGAGCTCTGGGCGAGCCAGAAGGATCCTGGCACCCTCGGAGGACGCCAAGTCACGGCCAACACATGCTGGCTGGGCTCTGTGCTCAGTGCTATTCCAAACAGGGCTTTGCCAAAGCCCAGAGAGCTTGTTTGGGGCCTGGGGAGTTTTCCTGGGGTGCACGTGGCCCCTCAGAAACCCCTTGGTCCAAAAGGAAGAGCTGTTGAGGAGAGAGAGCTAGGGACAGACGCTCGCAGGGTCAAGCCGAGTGCTCCTCCTGAGTGTAGAGACCAGGTCCAGCTCAGCGGCACTGCAGCCGTGGCCTCCTGGGCATAGTGGCTGGGCCTGGGTGTGCGGCCTGGGCAGGCGTTGGCAGCCTGAGCTCCCTGGATCCCTCTCTGCCTCCCTGACCTGGGCCAGTTTTGATGGGGTCGCCTTGCTGTTCAGGGAGGTTGGGCGCTCCAGTCCCTTGCAAAGCCACCCAGCAAGGAAAATCTTAGAGCACCGCGCTTGCTCTCTGTCCCACGTCCCTGGCCTTCCTAGCTGAACACGTCCTAGCTGAGTCCAGTGTCCGCATCTGTAAAATGGGCCTGATGAACTCTGTGGGGTAGTGAGCCGGAGTCTGCGGCAAGTGCCAGCGCCTTCCAGGCCCAGTGAAGCACGCTGACCCAGGCCCTTGGCGGCAGCACCGGTGTCTGTCTTCATCTTGCTTTTTCAGATTTACCTTGGGAGTGAGGTGCTGTGACTCCACCTTAAAGGCAGCAACCCCAAGCTCTCTGGAGGGCAAGCCCTGTGACCAAGCCCTGCCTCCTTTTGAGCCCCAAATCCCACAGGGAGTGAGTGAGCTGGCTGGAGGTCATGCCAACCTGAGCCAGGGTCAGCGTTCCTAGCCTTGCCCCTGGCCTGTGCCCACGCCCACCATCTCACAAGTCTCCTTTGAGGCGTGGGCCGGTGGGTTGCTGTCTTCATCCCCATGGGATGGGGAGGTGTGGGCTGTGGGTCGGGGTCACCTAGGTCTTGCCTGGCCTGTTACCTGGCTGACTTGGCCAAATCCCTTCCTGTGCCGGCAGGTTCCTGGGAGACAGCATGCTGGAGCTACCCATGCACCATCCTGGGAGTTGCACATCCCAGCCTTGTCCCTTCCCCTGGGATGTGCCTGCAGGAACCCCAGGGCATCATCCCCCACTCCTGAGGTGCAGGAGGTGCTGGGCAGCCCAAGGATCCACTGTGCAGGAAGTGGGGGGGCATGCCCGACCTCCTGGTCCAGGAAAACGTCTCCTTTTCACCCAGGGCTTAGTCAGGAGCTAGCTTTGTGCTTTTGGAAACATGGATGTGTCTGCCAGGGAGAGCGGATGGCGTCTGGGCAAGGTGGAAGGGAGTCTTTCCTTAGTGGCAGGCAGCTGGGTGGAGGTGGGTGGGGCTGGCTCTGCAGTCAGGATGCGAGACAGCAGTGACTGTGTGCTCTGCCCTCCTGCCAACCTGTAAGACCCCGAGAGCAGGGGTCTTGCTGCTGTCTCATAGCTTGGGGGGTGGCACCAGGAGGCTGAGTGACTTGTCAAAGGACACCCAGCAAGATGGCGGCAGAGTAGGACCTCTGAGACTGGGGTTTGACCTTCCTAGATATGCTGGGATCCTGGGGGCACACTGACCCCAGCTCCCTAGATGGTGCCCTGTCACGTGGGCTACTGTGGCCCTGCAGAGGAGGACATCAGAATCCCCTGGCCCATGGGATCTGACAAGCCTGGACCCTTCCAAGAAGAGCCCGAGCGAACAGCTCTCTGGGGCAGGGGCTCTCAGAGCTGTCCTCATGTGCAGGCAGTACCCTCAACCTTGCCCGCCGACCTCTTCCGCCCAGGCACCCTGCAGACCCGGCTAGGACATGGGGCTACTGGCTGCTAGCTGGTGATGTGCATACCCCTCAGCCCAGGGCCAGAAGCCACCAGCGTTCCAGAGGGAGGGGCAGGAGGAGTTGGGAAGGGGCATGGGGGACCAGGCAGGACCAGGCAGTGGGAGGACCCTCCTCCTAGGCTGCACCACGAACAGGAGGGGCCGTGGAGGAGGATGAGGCCCCCAGGGGACGGCCAGCCAGCGAGCTCTGGGCCGTGAGCCAAATGTGCTTTTAAGCTGTTGACTGTTTCAAGGGGCAACAAGACCAAACAGACTGTAAACTCGAGCTTTCTCTGCGAGCCCGGGCACCCGTGGGAAAAGCTATGGCATCAGATCCAAGCGACTAGCGGCCTCCCTCCCGTGCGCCGGCCAGGCTCGGCACTGGAACAAGCCAGCGCTTTACCTAATCCCCGATTCCCTTTTTCCAGGAGCTGTCTTTTCCGCTGACACGTTCTTTCCTGGAATTTTGCTCTCGCAGGGCAGGCACGGGGCCTCTGCCGAGAGGCACTTTCTTAACCTCCTCTCTGAGCAGAGCGCCGTCCGCCCATGGTCCAGGTCTCAACGGGGAGATGGCATTCAGGGTGACTTCAGACGCAGATCCAAGTCCCAGCTCTTGCGCCCCAGGCTGTGGCCCCTCTGAGCCCCCAGATCCTTCCAGGATCTGTCCTGATCTTGACCACTTGCTGGGGCCTCTAGTCTGGAGGGACCCAGGCTCAGGCAGTGCACCGTTTAGTGAGGCCCATAAGCTGATGGGGAAGCAATCAGGCGATGGGGGAGGGCGGGAAAGCACGAGTAACTGTCACAAAGATAGCAGAGCCACCGTCACAGCACACGGCAGGGGTGTGCCAGGGACTGGCAAGCTGCAAAACTGTACGTAAAAGCCTCCTGAGACATTTTGGGGTGTTTGCCGGAGAAAACTTCCCCTTTGTGGGTGTGCTAGATTGGAAACATGCCCGCACTGGGACTTTCCTCCGTTCTGTCTCTGTCAGCCTCTCTGTGGCTTTGTCAACTTGAGTGACCCACGTGTCTCTGTCGAGAGGAGCCACATGGAGCCTGGGGGTGCTTCCCTTGCAGATACTGAGGGGACACATGCTCAGGACTGGCCTGGGCCCACTCTGATGGCAGGCCCTGGTGGATACTAGGTGGGCTCAGGAGGAGGGAGGAGACGCCCCCTGGTGGGCAGCTCTGCTGGCCCCATGGCACTGTGAACCCACCTGCTGATGGCATTGATAGGTCAGGTGTCCCTCTGCCGGGGCCTTAGTGGGCAGCCTGTGTGGGCCATTCCTGAGTGCCCGCGGCCCTGCTCCTTCCCAGGCCAGCATGGCTGTGTTTGCTGTGTGGAGCAACTCCCCAGAGAGACCCTGTGCTCGGAGCAGCAGAGGGACCTGTGCCAGCACAGCGTTGTGTACCCTATATTATAGATGGAGACGTGGAACCGTCCAGAACCAAGTCATGGGTGCTGGGTCCTGTGGTGGGGAAGGGAATGCAAGTCCAGGCTTTTTAGCCATGCACCCTGCGTGGGGCTGGGTTGGGGAGGGCAGCAGACGCGATCAGGCCTGGCAGCAGGTGGACACACCTGGAAAGGCCTGGTCCTTCCGCTCTGGCCCCAGAGCCCTAGCGGGCTCTCCCGAGCGTTCACCTGCGCGTTCTGCAGGAGTCTCCTCTGGCTGTCTCACCTGAGGTGGCAGACCGCAGGGTGCCTAGCGTCTTCGTCCTTCTGGGAGGCATGGCGCATCAGCGGGAGAAGGTCGCAGGCCTCCCCGCCCTGTCTTCAACTCTGCTCGCTTTACCAGAACCTTCCCCATTCCCAGGAAGGACAGGATCATTGCGTTCTGCATGCATTTCCTGGGGCTGCCGCATCGTGTGATCACAAAACAAGAGATCTATTCTCTTCCAGGTCAGAAGACCTGAAGTCCAAGACCCAGGCAGAGGCAGGGCCGCGCTCCCTCCAAAGCCTCACCCTCATTTCAAAATCCTTAGTTCCACCTGCAAAGACCCTGTTTCCAAGTAAGGAAACACAGCCGCAGGGTTAGCACACAGATTCGTCTTTTCAGGCGGTGCTTCCTGCCAGGGTGGTCGGGCAGCCCTGTGTGCGGCTCTCTGGCCTGGGGGGCGGCCAATGGACAGGCGGTGCGGCTTCACCTTTGGCTGGGGTCCAGGAAGGGTGGGCATTGGGAGCCCAGGCTGGAGCCCTGCCTCACGCAGGTGTTTGACACCCACCTGGGCCGGGTGCCGGTTATCCCGCTTGGTGATCTGTTGAGCAGAATTCTTGGCACCTAACCAGATGGGAGGCCTCTACTTCAGGGGACCCAGCAAGGAGGGGTCCAGAGAGACCCCACAGTCTGGCTGAGACTGGCCCACGAGGGCGTCAGGTTTGTTCTGTGGAAACTGTAAGCACAGAAGCTGTCTCCCAGCCAGGCGGGGCTGATGTAACGTTGGAGACCTGGCCCTGTCTTGTGACATCATGCTGAGTGTGCAGTGGCCACTGAGCTGGGTCCAAGGGGCTCCAGGAAGGGGAACCTCATTGCACGGTGGCCCACAGTGCTGAAGGGTCACCGAGGGAGGGGACCAGGACAGGCAGGGTCACGTTGGAGGAGGGGCAGAGGGCAGCTGATGGGCGAGGGGTCCTGTGTGAACCTCCGGCACTGTGGCCAGAGGGCGCAGAGGGGGCCACAGTTGGGACCTGGCCTTTATTTTTTTTTTTATTTTTATTTTTTTTGCGGTACCGGGGATTGAACCCAGGGGCGTTCTACCTCCGCGCTACACCCCCGGCCCTATTTTTTATCCTTTATTTTGAAACCAGGTCTCACGAAGTTGTGGAGGGCCTCACTACGTAGAGAGAGAGAGAGAGAGAGAGAGAGAGAGAGAGAGACTGAGAGAGAGAGAGAGAGAGAGAGAGAGCGAGCTGAGGCTGGCCGCGAATCCGGATCCTCCCAAAGTACTGGGATTACAAGCATGCGCCACCATGCCCGGCACGGGACCTGGCCTTTATTACCACATGCGTGGCTCGGGCAAGGCCGTGCCTCAGTTTCCTCTGCTAGAGAATGGGCACATGGGGCATGTGGCAAGGAGGAAGGGCGATAAAGCCTGATGGTGACCTTGTCCCGGGTCCAGGCCCTGAGCCAGCACCTGCAGACCTGTCGCCCTTCAGTGAGGAGGTGTCGGGCTCCCGACCACACCGTGGAGGGCAGACGTTCATGTTCCTACTGTCAGGTCATGATCATCATCTTCCCCACAGCAGACAGCCGGGGCGACCAGGCCGGGATGCCCTCGAAGGGTCGCATGCTGTGCTCTTGAGCACGTGGGGAGTGGGGCTGAACGCGTCTTGCTAATAGCTGCAGAGTGAGTTTGTTGGAGGTCTTTGATTTGTTTTCTCTGAATCTCGATCCCCAGAGGCATGGAAAATCCATCTGCTTGCACCCGGAGGTTTGTTTTGACGATCTCTCAGTGGATAGGAGGGACAGGCATTCCATTGGAGCTGCTCCGGGCTGTCTCTGTACTACCAGGAGCCTGAGCACTAGGCAGGGAGCAGGGCTGGTGCAGTGACCACTAGTTCAGATAATCCAAGGCTCCCAGATGGGGAAGCACAGAGAGCTCCAGCCACCTGCCCAAGGTCACACAGCTGGAACCTGGCAGGGTGGGACTTTGATGCTGGGTGTGGATCCTTCACGGGTAGACATCTGGATTCTCAGGTGAAGGGGTGACGGGGCTTTGGGTCTCAGATGTCAGACTTCTGCCTGAGTCCTGTCCCTTTCTTCTCATGCTCAGACCCCTCCCTGCATTTCCTGAACATTTCCCCTCTCCGAGCGCATCTTCCTGCCTGCTAGGCATCTTGGCCTCCAATCAGGCGAACTGCGCTTGCTCACTCCCAATTTGGTGGGAGACCCACTTGGGCCCGGTTCTCCGTCCTCCCTGGGCTCCAGGCCTACCCGTGCCTAGTGCACCCTCTCCCCCTGCTGCTCCTCCTCTGTTCCTCTCCTTCCTACTCCTCTCCTCCGTTCCCTCTCCTGTCTCCCTTCTTCTTGTCCCCCTCTCTGTCCTCTCCTTTTTTCCCTCCTTATGTTATCCCAATGCTTCTTGTTCACTCATTTCTCTTCCCCTCTTTCTTGTCCCTTTCCCCTTTTTCCTGTTCCCTCCCTCTTATCCCCACTCTTTCTTGTTCTCCTTCTTTCCTGACCTCCCTCTTTCCTGTTCCCCTTCTTTCCTGTCCCCTCTTTTCTGTCCTCTTTCTGTCCTGCTTCCCTTCTCTTCTGTTGCCTCTCCTTCCCCAGTCCCTTCCTTGTCCTCCTCTTCCTCCTCCTCCCCCTCTTCCTCCTCATTCTTCTCCTCCTCCTCCTCTTCCTCTACCTTCTTCTCCAGGGCCCAGCTCCCAGCCACTTCCTCCATGATGTCTTCCTTGAATGAGTCACTCTGTCACTTGTGCTGAATTCCAAGGAAGCACAAAGGGCCGTTCCCTTCTCCCTGGAGATTTGTACCCAGGGACATAGATTCACCCTTCTGGCTTTTCAGAGCTGTTAAAATGCTGGTTGAACGAGTGAAAGGGTGAACGCTCTGAGCTGATTGTCTTCCTGCTGCGAGGAGCGTTCAGGACGGGTCAGGCTTTTGTTGGGTTGAGTATTGTGGTTCATGATGGTGGTGGTGATGGCGGTGATGCTGGCGGTGGTAGTGGCGATATTAATGATGGGTGTGATAGTAACGATGGTAAGGGGTGGCGGTAAGGTGGTAGTGGTGGTGATGATGATAGTGGGTATGCTGCTGCTGTTGGTTGTAATGATGGTGACTATGAGGGTGATAGTGATGGTGGAGCTGTGATGATATTGTTGGTGACGATGAGAGTGGTGATGGTGATAGTGATGGTGGAGGTGTGATGATACTTCTGGTGATGATGGGAGTGTTGATGGTGATAGTGATGGTGGAGGTGTGATGACACTCTTGGTGATGATGAGAGTGGTGATGGTGATAGTGATGGTGGAGGTGTGATGATACTGTTGGTGATGAGAGTGTTGATGGTGATAGTGATGGTGGAGGTGTGATGACACTCTTGGTGATGATGAGAGTGGTGATGGTGATAGTGATGGTG
>PVJS01027856.1:0-25938 GCA_004027185.1 Glis glis
AAAAAAAAAAAAAAAAAAAAAAAAAAAAAGATTATAATCCAGTTTGTCAGAATACTGTGATTTAATTTTTAAATATCTTTTTGTTGTTTTCTAAAAATGATACATTTTATATTCCTGGATTGATTATTGTGTGCATGATTATATGCAAGCAGATAGATAGATTGATAGAATGATGATAGATGATAGATAGATAGATAGATGATAGGTAAGATACATGGAAATATATAGAGAGAAAATAATATGGTAAATATTAAAGTTTCTGTAAGTATTAATCCTAAAAAAGACTCCATGCCCTGTAGATATCAAATAAGCTGGGAACTATGTAGGTTTGGGTTAAAAGCATGGAATTTTAGTAGAGAGATGTTAAAATAATTAAGTAACTTCAATTTTAAGTCTCAGTTTCTTCAGAAAAAATTTAAAAATACATACCTTATGTCTATGTATGTTTATATCTATGATGTGTAATTAAAATGCAACATTAAAAGTATAAAAGTAAAATTACACACCTCTATTTTAATCATTATTATAATGTACAAAGATAAAGGAGACAAAGTCATTTTCAAACTTGGTATGCATAAAATTATTTTAGAATTTTTATAAAACATATAAGGACATGTAAAAGTACCTGGATTAGTGCCAGAAACATTTTTATTTTACTTTATGTGTACCTGGACTTATACAGTAAACAGTTTAAGGCTGAAGATGAATTAGCACACCCTGGCTTAAGAATTATTGTTAGAAACCACAGTGCATGGGTCATAACAGGTACTTAGGAAATGATAGCTACTGCTATTGAAAATGATATAAAAGTGAAGGTAATGAGAGAAAATCTTAGCAGAATGGGGAAATGAGCATTTATTCAGAATACGTATAGAACTAAAATCCTCTCCAATAGTCCTTTAGCCTAAATTTCTACTAAAAATTAAGAATAGGAAAATAAATTGCCCATTTTGAAATATCAATTTAATATCTTTTTATTCATGTACTACTTTTTAAAAAATTCCTTTATAATTAACTAAATATCTGAGTTTTCTTTGGATTAGGTAAAAATGAACAAGCTTTGCAAGGAGGCAAGGGTTGTTTAGACATTGGGACATTGTTATCCATTTCAGAGTTTATTTTGTTCCCCCTCATCCCAGGGATTCTGCTGCCTGCAGTGGTGGAGGCGACCAGTCACTACAGAATGACACCCATCACCTAGCAACTAATTGAAGCGACAGTGTGACAGGAAATGAACCAAGCTGTCTAACCAAGATTAGACACACAGAGAGAAAGAGCCCAAGAGTTACCCTTCCTTTAATATTGTCAAAAAGGCAGTCTCTTACTAAGATAAAGAGTGACACAGACAATGTGGGGTATTAGTTAAAAATTCAGAAAAATCAGAAAATAAGAATAGTCACATTTATATTCCTAATTTTATTCAGTAAGAAATCTCTATGTATGGATTTTCCAAAAGCTGTATTCATTTATTTTCTTATTTATCTAGCTATCTATTTGCTTAGACATGTATTTGAAAAAATTCCAGTTTGAATACATGCTTTTTAAAAGCTATGCAAAACATGGATATTGTATAGCAGGTTTCTGCACCTAATACTTCCTGTGTCCTACCTCTCACTTGGCATCAGCCACTTATTTGAACTGTGGTTGACAATTTGGTTGAGACCGTATTTAATACATGCTTCCATGATCACAATGGCAGGAGAAAGGGAAAATGTGGAATCATGAGCTGGCTTTAGAAACTTCTACCCAAAAGTGACCCTTAAGACTTCTCACACTTCACCTCTCGCATTGGCCAAAGAATGTCACGTGGCTATGGAGATAGGGTGAAATGTATAGTTCCTGTCACCAGAAAACAGGGTGGCTACCAGAATGTTGTATGGTCATACAATCTGTTACTCCTTGTTTTCAAAATAGAGTTAAGGGCAAAGGAAAAATATGAAAGAAAGAAGTCACTTTTGGTTTGCAAATGCCAAAATTCACTGAGTAAAAATTGACAAGGATTGGGATGACTGATGTAATGCTAATTCTATAGCACTCTGATGTGAAATGAGTAAGTGCTTCCAGGTTTTGAGAGAAAAGTTTGTGTGTAGATTAAAGGGTACAATCTCAGAAATTATATGGACATAGTCACATATCCATAATTCCAAAGTTAAAAGATCTTTGGAAACTGTTTAATATGAATATGCATACATTTCCTTACAGAAATATGAACATGCTTGACTAGAGAGTCTGATTTTTAACATCTTCCAAGCTCTGAATTCTAAAGTATATATTTTCTCCAAAGTTTTGGGTAAGGTAGAGTAAAACCTCTACTTTTTGTAAAATCATGCTTAGGGTGGAACTGGGAGGATAATATGAGAACATAGTAGCCCAAGCCTTTTTCCTACAGTGTTAGCTGAAGAATAATTAATATCACTAATGCTCCACACAGTGTCTTGACACTGTGTCATGAGAAACATCTGGTGTCTGAGGGCATCTCCTGGTATTCCTGCAGCTGATTAAGGGTACAGAATGGATTAAGGGTGGGATGCTTTCTGATGACAGGGAGATACTGAGGAGAGACTTGATGTGGGGTCTATCTACAAAGGTCCATGGTGCAGAGTCCTCTGCCTCACATGACAAAGATGACAAGAAATAAGAACTTTTTCCAAATACTGAGGAGGCAATCGGAATTAGAAAGGACAAAACCTTGAAGGGGGAAAAAAACGTGAGTTGGCAGTTTATACTTTGAAATGACTACTCTACCTAAAATAAAATGACTAGTGTAGTTATTTTACTTTTAGTTTTTATTAAAAAAAGAGCACCATCAAAGAAGTATTCTTTATTCAACTTTGAGAAAAAGGACATAAGTTATAGATAAAAATTACAACAAAAAAGTATCTGAATTTTATGTTGGAATCAGTTCCAATACTTTATAATGTTTTCTAATAAATATTGTTTGCTATAATTATGTTACTTATTTGTGTATATCTGCTGGAATTTATAAATAGCACTGGCAATCAATAGATTTA
Organism: Glis glis; assembly: GCA_004027185.1. Lineage (NCBI taxonomy): Eukaryota > Metazoa > Chordata > Mammalia > Rodentia > Gliridae > Glis > Glis glis. Next base: position 3,012 of record PVJS01027856.1, read on the forward strand.
AGTCAAAACTCCATGTTTAAAAAGCTAAATTCAATGCTCAAAATATCAAAGTTGCTGTCAGGCATGGTAGTGCATGCCTGTAATCCCAGTTACTCAGGAGATTGAAGAAGGAGGATCGCTAGTCTAAGGTTGCAATTTAGGGAGACCCTGTCTCTAAAAGTAAAATAAAAAGGGTGAGGGTTGTAGTCCAGTGGTAGAGTTCCTCTGGGTTCAATCCCCCATACCACAAAAAAAGAAAAAGAAATCAGTTTCTACATTTGATTAATGTATTAAAAAACCCCAACCTCTTACCTCTCTTATTTCATGGCATATCTATCATCATCTGCTTTTTGATTAGGGATTGAATCCATAAAGTAACCAAAAAGACTCAGAAATATTTAGCTCCTGCAGAATTTCTATGGACCATGTTTGTTACAGAGTATTGAGAGACTTCAATTCGCGGTGCTTGAGAGTGGCTATTGTAGACAGCTGTGTGTTCACCTGCAAACTCCTGAGGGGTCAGCTCTTATCCAAGTAATGGTTTATATTCTGGGCTCCTACTGGTGCTAAAATTCCTACTCTTCAGTTGTAGTGGCAGAAAAACTCCAGGAAATCTCCAGCATGACACAGTGGGCAGCTATGGGAGAAAACCAAAATAAATGTGTTTGAAATGGTAAACAACCAAGGAGAAGGACTCCAGCTAAAATAACTTGATGATATTTTAGGCCTACTCTAAGTCTCTCAAAGGAGACTTCGTCCCAGATACAGGTTAGTTTAGGACATGAAAATATGTATGCCCTATATGTAGAGCTGGCTGCTAACACAATATTCTTGATATGTTTATTTAAGCAACCCAATTGTGTTAGTTTGCTATGGCTAACAACAAACTACCATAAAACTGTTTCCTGCAACAAATTACCATAAAACTACTAGCTTAAAAAGCACAGTTTTAGAGATCTGAAGTCCAAAATAATTCTCATTGTGCTAAAGTTAAGGTTTTCTAGCAAGGCTGACTCTGGCTACGTGCTCAAGGGAGTATCTGTGTCCCTGTTTCCAGAGCCTGCCTGCGTTTTTGGCTGTGACCTCTTTCTTGAATCACTTCAGCCTCTTGGTCCCATCATTATGTCTCCTAGTACCATTCTAATCTCCCATCTCTCTTATGTAAGGACCTTATGATTGCACCAAGCCCACAGGGACAACACAGGATAAACTCCTTATCTTGAGATCTTTAATTTAATCATGTTGTACGTTCTGAGGATTCGGATATGGATATTTGGGAAGGGGGCTACTATTCAGCCTACCCAAAAGCTGTTACTGAGATGCAATATGAAAATAATTTTAAAAATTCTCAATTTTACTACATTTAAATCTTTTTTTTTGCCAAATAGATATGGGTTTATATGAAACTTTTCCTACTTACCGACCACGTGGCTGAGAGAAATGTAATTGGCACATCTGCATTTTATCATCACCTGTCAATTGGCTATGATAATGGGATCACAGGTTGAAATGATAGTTAACCCAAATAGTGTTATATGTTCAATAATGCTCTCAGATGTTATTATTGTTATGTAGAACATAGCAGAGACATAGTGATATCCCCAGGAAATGAACTTACATAGGTTGAGAAGATTTCAGTGAGCAATGTTTTACATATTTTACAGGTAATTAACAAACTATTGAAAACCAAGTGTTAAAGCCAGAGATCCTTCCTGATGGGTTAGAAAGAGGCTTCCGTCTCCTGCAAGAGGCAGATGTACAGATCTAAGCACCAGGACTTAAGCGATAATAATACCATAGAAGGTTAAAGAGGTAATCAAATCAGTCTCTCGCTTTGGATCAGGGCCTGGTTTCTGAAAAAACAGGATTCTGACAGTTGGGATGGATCTTAACTCTTATCCTGCAGAAGGGTTTCACTCTCTCCTATTAGATCTAGCAGTCCTAACTTTCTTTAAGACACTAAATAAGACTTTCACCAGCATAGCAATGTGTGTCCTCAAAATATACCCAGGACTCCTCTCTCGGCCACTAAACTACAACCATAGTGAATTCAAAGCATAACTCGGCCGAGATCTTCTGGATTGCTGCTCCTGATAAGGGAAAAAAGGCACTACACCTCAACAGAAGCTGAAGATTTGGGTAGAATATATTCCAAGGAACTGGAAAAGTACATGCTTGAATAGATGTCAAAAATTCTTAAATGAAGGGGTGGAAGTTTGAACAGGGAAAAGTTTATTGATTTGGGAGCACACAATTGAAATACAATTTTAGCACCCTGACAATGACTTCAGGATGTGGTGCAAACTGACTATACTAAGGTGGATTCTAAGACACAAAAAGAGAGAGAGCTCTTGCCCAGCAAGCATGAAATATGAGAGTTGCTCTGGCAGACAGTGAGGGAAGATATGAAAAGGGCCAAGGAAGTGGACATGCTGGAACATAGGTATGCAGGATACGGCCAAAAATTGCAGCAGCTGATCATGTTTCACAGGAAGGCTCAGAGGTCCCTGTATTCACCAGAGCTTTCTGAGGTGTATTGTAAGGTCTGGTTGGCCCTTTCTACCTTGCTTGAGGATTGGAGTCTCTGAGAAGTGTGTAAACTTTGGGGCACAAAGATGGCATGTCTGATAAACTCTATAATTTTAAAGAGTAACCTACCTACCGTGGTCCCTTCGACCCTTGGGGCAGCCTCTCCTCCATCACTCTGGTCCTTTCATAGAGGACAGGGTCCTCAGGGCCCTTTGTCTCCTCCAGATATTTGCTTTACCATTGTCAAGGCTTCCCACAGTGGCTGGAAGCTTCCTTGGGGAGGATATGCCTGGGAGTGTGTGTGTGGGGGGTCAACCTGGAGGTGGCTATTAGCTCTTTAGAGCAACCAATTGTTGGTCCTGCCTCTCCTTCTTTATCCTTTTCCTCTATATTCATCATACTCAAGTTTTTCCTGTTCCCTCCCTTACTCAACAGTGAATAAATCAGCTGTGGCCCTACACACATACCACAGCCCCACACACATACCTAGGTAGAGGTCTGCCTGGCTTGTTTCTTCAGGAGCCAGAGTTGGGGTTCCTGAGCTGGTTCCCATGCCTTAATTTTCTCCTGAAATCTGAATTTAACTTAGACAAAATTACCTTTTTTTTAATAAAAACTACATTATGATTTTTTGATAGTTCCCCCATCAAAGCATTGCATAATCTTGTATATAAAATTGAACATTGACTAGAAACCTAATTTCCAGTTGCCTTATTAAAGAACCACAAGCAAAGCCATCCTGTCTATGCTATCTTAGATTTTAAGAAGCCAAGAGCATTTTAAAGCATTCATTGTATTTTGCATTTACCCAATTTAATTTTAACAGTTATAGGTGACCCCTGAAATTAAGACATTAGATAAAAAAGTTAGTATTTTAAATCACTTTTTCCTGTCAAAGACACTCCACAAACCATGAACTTTACTGGCTTGTTATCTAGAGAGAAAAAAAGCATTGCATTAGACATTTAAAGACCATGTGACCTATAACAATTAAAAAATGGCATTGTCCATGTGATGATGAGCCAAAATTGCATCAATAGGGGTAGGGAAGTTATCCTTCCATTAAGATAGCTTACCTGGAATGCCAAAATGGCACCAGGTCACACTCAGTGCAGTCGACTTGGAACACCAAAATGGCATCCAGCCAGGACGGCATGTTCATAAGAAACATGCTTGTGCTGCAGCATATAGCCTGTTTCCTCAGCAGCCAGTAGGCTCTGGGCAAAAGCTCTGCAGGGAGGTGCTGGTTTGAGAACCACACACCCGCAAAGTATTGCTGCTGGTTTGGGCAAGCAGAGCTCTTGAGCCATAGTAGAATTTTAAGGATGGAGGAGAGTCATGCACTGGTAGCACTGTGCCCTTGTAACCCCTGAAAGGAGTGGGTAGGGGGAGAGAACCACCCACCAGAGCCACTCAGAGGGTGAATTGGGGTGACAGGAAAGCCAGGCACAGGATGACCTGGCCTGCTGGATAAAAAAAGCAGTGGGGAGGACCAGGGAAGGGGGGGCTGACACTGGCAGCTTGGCCCACAGAATCTTAAAAGCATCTGGGAGAATCAGAGGAGAGCCAGGCACATGACAGTCTGGCCCAAGGAATCCAAAAAGCAGCTGAGACAATTGAGGCAGAGCCAGGTGTGTGGCAGTGGTGGCCTGGCCCACTGAATTTAAAAAGCCTTGGAGAGAATCAGGGAAGAGCCGGGCACATGGCAGCCTGGCCACAGTGTCCAGAAAGCTGCCGGGAGAATCTGGGGAAAGCCAGGCATACCATGACCTGGCCGGTGATGTCGAAAAAGTACCCAGGATAATGAAGGGGAGAGCCAGAGCCAGGGGCATGGCTGCCTGGCTTTGGGGAAAGACAGCTTTTTCTTTCTTTTGCGGTACCAGGAATTGAATCCAGGAGCATTCCACCTCAGAACTATACCCCCAGCCCTATTTTTTATTCTTTATTTTGAAACAGTCTCACTAAGTTGCAGAGGGCCACACTAAGTAGCTGAGGCTGGCCGCAAACCTGTGATCCTCCTATCTCAGCCTCCCAAGTACTGGGATTACAAGCGTGTGCCACCACACCCAGCCTTAAAGCCAGCATTTTACCTTGTATATATCTGAGTCACAGCACCACTTATGTCACAGGGCTGTGAGTTTCCCTAGGTTCTTGTCACCCCAAAGAAAATTTCATTTAGGGGGCACAGACAGAATGAGCATTAAGGGTTTTATTGGGTGGGTTCATCAGGAGGGTCACAAAGCTGTCCGGTCCCGGAGCAAAGAAAATGATTCTGCTGCATTGTCCAGAAATCCCACCCCTCCTCATGCATAGTAATTTGGGGCGGTTACATTTGAGTTTCCCGGCTGCTATGTTGGAATTTTCCGCTGTTGTCTAAAGCTGCAATGTAATGGCTCCAAGTCTCTAATCGTAGCTGGGCGGGGCAACCCCCATATATCTTCTCAGGAAGGCTCCTCCCTGTCCATTTCTTTCCCACACTGCTCATCTCTGACTACCTAACACATTCACCATTGTTTATGTTATTAGACTCTTCACTTTTTTGAATAGGTTTTTTATCTTACGTGTTCCTCAGAGCATAAAATGTAGTTGGTTCAAATGCCCATCTGCTACATTCTATTTTTTAAATTTCCATTATTATCTTTACCCATGAACATCTGGTGTGTTTCAATTGTTACAAATAAAATATTTAAACTTTCTCCTCTTGTGAACCTTAAAAACTACTTACAAGAAAGTAAAAGAATAAATAAATACTGAATGAAAATAGACATCTTGATGAATAAATAATGTTTGGTTACCAAAATTTGAGCGTGGCCATCTGGATTTAACTTATGATATTACTGAGGAATATTTAATCACTTAATCACTAAGAAATGCAAGTAAAGGTTGTGTGATACAAAATTTATGCTGTAAGTGGAGAAATAAAATTATTTTCAGTATATTAAATTTGGTTCAATCCACTTTAATCTGGTTTGTATGTGTGAGGGGAAAACAGACAATATGTGATATTTCTATCATTATCCCCTGGGTACACTTATAATGCCTGATATTTTGCACTCACAGCTTGAAAGATAACTAGATTCTAGATGTAGACCAAGAAGAAAAAAATCTAACTAAAATGTTGACTATAAAAAGTCCATTGAACAGATGATTATTGCCCTAAAGAAACAAAGTCATATCCAACACATGGTAAGCCCACTGATTTAATACTTACTTAGAAAGAAAATTAAAATATATGGCAATGTGTGTCTCAAACACATGTGGCTCTCTGGATCAATACTTAACATATCAAATACTTTTTCTCATGATTATTATTTAATACATTTCAATCTGCTACCTTGATATGGTAGATCCTATTGCTTAAAAATAAAGTGATTAATTCAAACTAGTTGAGATAATTAATTTCATATGGCAATATGTTAGGGTAACTAAGATCCTATACCCACATAATCACAAAGCTATATGGTTCCATATTTAAATATGTTTAAGAAGGTCAAAGAGCTGATTCTTGCAAGCTATGACCTATAGTCATTATCTCAGAAAATTGTATTTTAGCTTCATGATTAAAGAAACTTTGCTTTCTGTCACGTCTGCATTCCAAATGCTCTACATAGTGGCTTGCATAGTAGACTTTGAATAATTATTTAACACATTAATAAGTAAAAATGAGTGAGTAGTTAGCAATATAGTTAGAAATAGGACTGAGACTGAGAGATCTAACGAAAAAATGCAAGAAAACCAAAGCTTCATTGGTTAATAACATGTGGTGAAGAAGGATTATAAAACCTTGTTTCAGCAGGACCTGGTGGTGGTGCATGTCTATAATCCCAGTACTTGGAAGGCTGAAACAGGAGGATCACAATTTCAAGGCCAGCTTCAGCAACTTGGCAAGACCCTGTTTCAAAATAAAAAATAAAAAGGGCCTGGGGTGTGGCTCAGAGATAGAATGTCCTGGGTTCAACCCCCATTACAAATAAATAAATAAATAAATAAATAAATACACTGTTTCAGAAAACCTATTTAATATTCCTTAAACAGATCATGGGGTTCAGAGAAAGAGGTATTGATATGGTTTTGATCTAGAACATCTCCCCAAAGCTCATGTGTTAAGCACTGTAGCAATGTTCAGGAGTGAAAGGATTGGATTATCAGGGCTCTGACCACATCAGTGGGTTAATATATTTGATGGATTAATGATTTGAATAGATTTACTGGGAGGTGGTGAAAACTATACGTAGGTGGGGTATGGCTGGAGGAAGTAGGTCATAGGGGTGTGGCCTGGGGGACTATATCTGTCCCTGCCCCCTTCCTTTCTTTCTCTCTCTCTCTCTCTCTCTCTCTCTTTCTCCCTCTCCCTCTCCCTCTCCCTCTCTTTCTTATTTCTCTCCCCCCTGGCTGCCCCGAGCCAAGCAGCTTTCTTCTGCCATGCCCTTTTGTCATGTTGTTTCTACCTCTGAGTATGCTGACCATGGACTGTGAAACATTTGAAACTGTGCACCAAAATAAATCTTTCTCACTCTAAGTTGTTTTTATCAGTTATTTTGGTCGCAGTGACAAAATGCCAGCACAGGTGTCAGAGAAAAAATATCCCATAGAAGTCATTCTAAATCAAGGGGAAGCTGCTATATTGTTAATTGAACCTAGCATAAAGTTTCTAGCTAGTTTGATAAAAGAAAGAAAAGCCTCTGGTGTGGCAGAATTGGGACATATTTAGTTATAGATAATATACCACTACCAATTATTTTATCAATCCCTCTACCTTTTTTTTTCTCTCTATGTACATAGCCACATATATAAGAATGTTTGAAGCTGGGCATGGTGGCGCATGCTTGTAATCCTAGTACTTGGGAGGCCAAGACAGGACGATCCGGGTTCACGGCCAGCCTCAGCTACTTAGTGACACCCTCCACATCTTAGTGAGACCTGTTTCAAAATAAAGAATAAAAAAATAGGGCTGGGGTGTAGTTGGAGGCAAAATGTCCCTGCGTTCAACCAGAACTGCAAAAAAAGAAAAAAAAGAATATTTGAAGAGAGAAAATAAAATTACATAGTAGCTATTTCTAGGAGATGATAAAATTATTATTTATCTCATATACCATTAGGTACTACCCAATGTATATGAAATTAGTGTATCTCTTTATAGTCATAAAAGGTACTCAGAATTTTCTGAGTAAAGACATCAATGATTGTTACATTTTAAAAATTCGTATTATTTTATGTGATATAGATAAGAGTAATCATATGCTATGGAGATAAACAACCCACAGGAATATTTGGTAAGAAAATGATCAAAATCCCATAAAATCAGATGAAAAAGTCATATTCAATTTTGCTATTATTAGTGAATTAGCTGTAATATATTGTTTTCCAAACTAAAGACAAAAATATTCCAAAGTAAGCTGGCCATATAAAAATAATGTGAGATATGAGTAATGGGACTAGCAATATACATACATAGCTCACAGGGAGAGCTATGTATGTATGTATGTATGTATGTATGTATGATAGGGCAAGATAATTTTAGAAATTTGATTTCTTACTCAAATACTGTTTCTCTACTTAAATATTTTCAATTTGTGTCTCATAGCAGATTAGAGATATTTTCATTTAAGCTGGTAATATCATTCTAAGAGCTGAATGGAGTGAATTTTTGGTGAAGGGGAAGATGCATGGTTTAAAATTATTTTCTTTTTTTTTTGCGGTACCGGGGATTGAACCCAGGGGCATTCTACCTCCGCACTACACCCCTGGCCCTATTTTTTATACTTTATTTTGAAACAGGGTCTCACGAAATTGTGGAGGGCCTCACTAAGTAGAGAGAGAGAGAGAGAGAGAGAGAGAGAGAGAGAGAGAGATAGCTGAGGCTGGCCGCGAACTCGGATCCTCCAGTCTCCGCCTCCTAAAGTACTGAGATTACAAGCGTGCACCACCATGCCCGGCGTTTCTTTTCTTGAATAATGCAACCAAAGACATCATAGCTCGAGCCATCTTATAATTTATTAAGATCAGTCCTATATCTGCTAGAACAATGCTTCCAAACTTTAGCATGCATTAATAATTACTTGGAGAGCTTCTTAAAATGTAAATTTCTGTGTCTATTCACAGAGACTCTGATTCAATAGGTCTGAAGTAGGGGCCTGGAATTTGCATTTTTAATAAATTCACAGGAAATGATGATAATGCTGATTCATGAATCTCACTTGGAAAAACATTGGTTTGGAAAGCACTTGGTTTTCAGTAACAGAAAACTGAGCTCGAATGATTAAGCTAGAAGAAGAATTTATTGCCAAATGTAACAGAATTTTAGAAGTAGAACTCATCATGGGTATAGCTTAATCCAGGTTGGTATATGATATCACAGGCTGGGATATCTCTTAAATCTACCTACTGCTGTGTTTGCTTTATTCTCCGGCCTGTTGCAATACATTATGTGTTTGAATTTAGCCAAAAGGAAATTTGGGGCTTTTTTCTTTCAGAACTCATAGCAGATATCTATATCTATATCTATATATTTTTTGGCTGCTTCATCACATACCCGCACATAAACAGTCAGTACAATCAAGAAATTGCTAGATCTGCTTGACCAGACCTAAATCCTTTGATGTAAGTAACTCCACTTCAAATATGTGAAATGAAAAAGAGGCAATAGTTATGTCCCAAGAGGATGTATTTATTTATGTGATATATTTGTTGAGGGTCCCTATGTCCTAAACAGTCTGTGTGCTGGAAATATATTCCTGTAATAGAAAAATAATAAAAGTGCCTGCACATATAAAACATATATTCCAGCTTTTAGAAAGACTGAGTAAATTAGCAGCCAGGCGTGGTGGCGCACGCTTGTAATCCAAGTACTTTGGGAGGCGGAGACCGGAGGATCCGGGTTCGTGGCCAGCCTCAGCTCTCTCGCTCTCTCTCTCTCTCTCTCTCTCTCTCCTTAGCGAGGCCCTCTGCAACTTCGTGAGACCCAGTTTCAAAATAAAGTATAAAAAATAGGGCCGGGGGCATGGCGCGGAGGTAGAACACCCCTGCGTTCAATTCCTGGTACCGCAAAAAATAAAAAGACTGAGTAAATTAAATAAATAAGTAAATTATGCTGGTAGGTGATGAAGGTTATGAAGGTTATGGAGAAAACAGTAGTACGAGGAAGAGGGGTGAATATTGGTGGAGGAGAATGGGTTGCAATTTTAAATAGGGTGGCAAATGAAAGCGTCACTGAGAAAGTGACTCCAATAAGCACCTGTGGGAGTTGGAGAGGCTGTCGTGTACTTATCCAGGGATACTTAAGTTCAGTTAACAAAGGTAAGGGATAAATCGTGGCTGACGAAAGAGTTTTTAACTATAGATACTTTGCTTCATGAGACTCAGGACTGTCTCTCCAGAGACTGATAATGGGCTCAACATCAGCTACTGAAAACACAGTTAAATCATCTAGACTGAAGAGAACATAGATTGGGGGGCTCAGTTTCCTTCCAATGGAAAACCACCTGTACAGGATTTACCAAACTGTCCAAACCATAAGGACCTTCACTTCGACTTCTCCTGGAAGAATCACTGGAGAAGTGGCCCTGAGATGTGTCTAGGGTACCAGCTGTCAGTTAGGGATCAATATATGCAGAGGGAGGAGAAAAAAAGCCAGATTGGGCAGAGGAGAGACAAACTACAACAAGGCCCCAAAATATGCATCTCCAAACTATCAGGGAAGCAGATCTGGGTCAAGAGCTACCTACCAGAGTGCCTTACATTGGGCAAGAAATAGCTTTCCTTTTATAAGACACAGCCTCACTCAGTCACTGGATGCAGGCTGTCCAGACACATGCATCCCACTAGTAAAGTAGCTGAGCTGAAGCACTTGACAAGAGAAGGTACCTGATAATCATGCACCATGAACCAGGGCATAAAGACCCTCCATGAAGGAGAATATGGACAGTGCATCATAGGATATACCACTGCACAACCTTTGGACCACTTTGATTCTTTCCTGTATCTATATTTGGGAAGCAGTTCCACTGGGATTGTTGTTGGTATCACTTGTTGTCTTAGATCTACCATTCTTGTTTTACTTGAAGGCCCTGATCAGATTGTTTGCCTGACCTTGTCACGACTCCCGAGTCTCCAAATATATTAATCATGAGCCAATTCTTTTATTTAAAGCAACAAAAGGAATCAACATACCTTGCAAACCTGTCTTCACAGAGAGTATGTTCCCTTTTCATTACTTTCAAAGCTCTACCTGAATGAAGGTATCCTCTAGCTGACATCCATTGTTGGCTTGCAACCACATATTAACCAGAACCAACACAGACAAACTTCATTTTTTTTTCATATCGCTCAGGTTGTCATTGGGAGCTCCATGGAGCCATAAGCATGAGATGAGGGAGGAGTTGGTGCAAAACTGGTGAGAACATAAGGGTCAGAGTTACCCGCTTCTATTACTTAGGCATGCGCTTCTATATTACTTATGCAGGACCAACCATCCTGAGCTAAGAAATTCCCTGGGATAGGATAGTGCTAAACCTGGGTGTGTCCGAGGCAAAATATCATATTGTTGCATAATACATTTTCTAAATACATAGCACTCTAAAACAACAAATATTTATTATCTCATACAGTTCCTGAGGGTTGTGAATCAGCAAGTAGTTGAACTGGGTAGTTCTTCAGAGTCACTCACAAGGATGCAATGACGCTGTGTTCTGGGACAGCTGGTTCCAAAGACCTTACTGGGACTGAATGTTCACTCCAATCTCATTCATCTGGCTGTTAGCAGAAAATATCATTTACTCATTATGTGAATTTTCTTTGGTGAACATTTTCTTTGATGTATAGCATACCGTCTCCAGGGCTCACAGAGACCTATCAGAAACGGCTTCTTTCTTTGTGCTAGGAGACAAAATATAAAAATTTGTCTTATAATTTTGAGAAAATATCCCAACATTTTCTGACATTTTCTTTCCCCCTAAATACTTTAGGATCATGTCCTTCTCCACTCTTTCATTTTGGTGAAATAAGCAGATTATTTGTTAGGCCCATAAGCTTCCTTGCAGATTATAAGAAAATATTCTTGTCAGCTGCACCTGGGAAACTATATTTGAGGAGCTACATTTTTACCTGGATTAGACTCATTTTGAGAGATTCTGAATTTTCATAGGATGCTGTAACGGAAGGGAACTTTTGTGGTACATAGGAGAAGTGGGTGGGTGGATATGCATGTCCGGAAGAACACAAATCATCTTTGGGGTTCTGAGGGAAGATGGGATGGTCAGGCTCCAATAGGGCCCTCCATGATTCCTCCATCCCAATTGTTACCCATTGGTGTAGTCCCTTTTTACACTAAGTGGGGATACTGATGTAACCACTAAGATATTGCAGAAATGACACACTGTGACTTTGAGGCTAGGTCATCAAAATGTTGTGGGTTTCATTTGCCATCGTTTGGAACTGAAACCTCTTACCAACAGCCAGAGAGGAATTGAGGCTTTATGCCAAAAGGCCTATGAGGTAGACATCTTGGAATTAGTCCTCCAGCCCTGGTCAATCTTTCGGATGACAGCAGATCTGGCCAATATATCCCAATTAACTGCAATGTTTTGATAGACTCTGAGCCAGAACCACCTAGCTAAAGCATTCTCAAATTTCTGATTCATAGAAACGTGGAAATTTAAATGTTTGTTGTTTTGCGCTGCAGTGCTGAGGATAATTTTCTAAAAAGCACTAGTTTACTAGTTCACTTAAACCTAGCCTGAAAATCAGTGGGCTTTACATTCAGATGGGCCATCTGTTATTTTTGGCCACATATTTAATTTGCTTGAGGAGATCTTGAGCTCGATAAGACTCTCTACTTGATATATTAATATATATTGATTAAGGACTCTTCCAATAGGTATATAAGTTATCATATCTACTGTCCTTGTAGGTGCTAGTTAAATCAGAGCCAGACGGAAATTATCATTCTGAGTTCTGCTTCTTTTTCTCCCATGAAATAGAACTAGGTAGGAGTAGGAAGTACAGTTCGCCCTTTTTTACCACAGAGTTTCCAGGGAATAGTCTCAACAAACAAGTTGGATTTTGAGTCAGTTTTCTTTTCTTTTATTGCAGAAAGAAAGAAAGCCAACTTTCAAAACATATTGACAGGAAGGATTTGATGTGCTCTAGACTATAAGAGGAAATATTTTAACTATGTTAATTAAGTGCTTTTTATATAAGGCCCTACCAATAATGCTATACTATGTTACTATAATACCATTTTTCCTCAAAATCTTCAGAAAGAGAGTATTTTGGAGAGAGATAATCATACAGCACCCCCCCACACACTAGAGGGAATGCCACTGAAAGAGCTGAGTATCACAGCCTTGTAATTTCTAGGCAAACGGAAACCTGAAGGCAAGTTCAGAATCTGCCAAATTCCTTTGGTGGTTAATGCTGATATTTTTGGTGGTTAATGCTGATAACTTTCTTTTCCTTCGACAGAATGACATAAACCCTACGAAGATGACTTTTCTATTGTTTGAAAACAAGAGAAGTGATACAATAAAAATTCTATTTATAACATCTCAGGAAGTATTTGGGATTTTGAAATAAGTATTTAATCATCAAGCCTAGAATGTTGCAGAGACTCGTATGCTGTCTGCTTATGTATTTTCAACTGTAAGCTAAAGTCTACTCTTTCCCTCATTTTCGACTTCAGCAACATAGCCTGAGAATACGTATTGCCCACATACCATACATTCCTCTGCGTTCTCAGTTCAAGTTCTGGAGATAAAAATGTATAAGATCCTGCATAGAAAGGGATAAAAAGTAGGATATAACTGGGAAGAATAAAGTATAAGTAACTATAACCCTGTTCTTCATTTATAGGCTTCATAGACTCAAGGGATCTTAAACTGGCAGAGTGGACACCTCAATGTTAAACGAAGTTGAGTGTTTAGATTAGCAAATTTATCTGGGTAGTTCTAAGATGGAAAGAACTCACAGAATTGCACTTACAAACAATATAAAAAATAAAACAGTGTTTTGTATATGAGGCATGGTGGGTGAAAGAAAAGTTCTTTTCTGATTCCATCTTATAGAGTACTCTAAATACACAGGAAAAACAAAAAAGAATTTTAGGCAGTTCCTGGCACATAGTAAGTACTCAAAAAATGTAGCTATTTCTATTAGTTGTCACTAATTTTGTGTATAAACAATTGCAACATGCAAAAACCAACAGAATCTACTTTCCTGTTTTGGCAATAATGATACAAATACCAACATGAAAACGACCACTGTAGAATTACAACATTTTACACACAACAATCCATAATCCACAGCTTTCTTGTTTAAATGCATTTTTAGGCAGAAGGAATGATAAGTGTTTTGTTTGTTTTGTTTTGGATTAATTTCAAATAGTGGACATTACTTTTTTCATGGTTTGAAGAAGATATCATTTATTGTGAAAGTTGTTCTAAATTTTGTTTTTATGGTAAATTTGTATGGAGCAAATATTTTTAAAAGGGGTTCCATTAAATCCAAAGAGGGACTTAACTCCAAAAGCACACCTGGGTGTAACTCACACATGACCTGCAGTACACAAGTATAACTCTGAGCTCCTCAGCAGTGAGATTTCCTGTGTAGGGAAGAAAGACAAGGCTTCCCTACACTCTCTGAAGATTCACTGGAAAAAAAAAAAAACTGACTGGAGATCAAACAGGAGAAAAGATGCACATATTAATTTCATGTATGGGGCAAACACAAGATGTAGCCCAACATGGTTCAGAAGGTTATATCCCCTTTTTCCATAAGGCAGAGGGAGAATGGGAATGTAGACAATTTTAGGAGGAAATAGTGAATGACTTTTGGAGGAATTCAGTGAGCTTGAAGAAACATGCAACAACCCAGGGCACCAACCCACTGGGTCCCAGAACAGACAATGGATTTTGAGTGATTCTCTTTGGAATACAGAATGAGACCAAAATAGAAGACACTGGTATGTGACAAGAATGTGTTCAGGTGTGTTGGCAGACTTCAGTCTTTCTTCCTGCTATACAAATCTAGTTAATAAAAATACAAGGAAGGGACCAGAGGTAATTGTTTTCTTCCTTAGAAGCCCAGACTTTAAGCAAACAAGGAAATATCAGAGTAAAGCTGTTTCCAGCCTCTACTGCTAAGTTCCTCTAATTTAAAATAATCAGCATACCAGGGTGCCATCTTTTGGAGTGACAGTCCCTGGATTCCTTCACGTGCACATCACCTGACCCTCTCTTCTTGCCATTTTGTGGAGAGGAACGCTGGGAGTTTGTGCCTTTCTTTGAGGCTTCTTTGCTTACGATGTCAAAGTAAATGAATGAAGACTTGACCGTGACTTTCAGTTCAGCTTATGGTCCTGATTGACTGCCAGGACGCCTGGCATGCTCAACAGATAGAGCTTCCATGAGAGTTTCAGAAAAGACTGTTTTCCAAACATGTTCACCTATCTTACTTGGTGAATCTCAACTCATCTAGGAGCTTAGCTTTGTGACCAAGGATAAGAATGGTTTAGTTCAAGTCTGTCTTGACCATAATGCAACATGCTTTTCAAGGTGCTTGTTAAGGAAGCCATAAGCACAATGAAATGTGTTAAAAAGCAGAAATAATAAAGATCCTGTTTCATTCAGTGTGAATATGTATGCAGCACAGCATTCTTTATATCTTTTATCTTATTCAGGCAATAAAACAGACTTAGGAGGTAAAAAGTCATTGTTATTTCCCTTTTATGTAGTTTTTAAACTTGACACACAGAGTGATGTTATGGTTTGGATTCATAATATCCCCAAAGACCTCAGGGGGACAAGCCCCCACGTTGGAAGCAGGGCTTGGTTGCTGAGGAGGGGTCACTGTGGGTGTGGCCTCGAGATTATATAGGATTCCTCCTCCCCTTGCTCTCTCATGGCTTCCAGCCTCCATGATGTGAGAACAGAGTCCCTCTGTTCCTCCTCTCTCTGTCTCCCACTGCCATGCCCCGAGCTCTACTGAATTAACCAGGCCTAACATGGGCTGAACCCCTGAAATCTCAAGAACTGTGAGTAAATAAATCTTCCTTCCTCTAAGTTGTGGTGGTCTGGTGTTTTAGATTACAATAGTGAGAATGCTGATTGAGAGAAGTGATTAAGGAATTTTAACAATATTATGCAACCCAACAGATGTTGGGCTCCAGTGTTTGATTTCTTAACCATGCGATTACCTCCTATGGAAGGTAGAAGTAAAACTTTCTTCTTTTTGTGGTCCTTAAGAAATTATTAATGATAAAAGATATAACTCAGACAAGATATATTTTTGTCTTATAATTCACTGTAGCAAGCAGGGCATAAGAAACACTTATCTATGTCCAAGCATCCCTTACAGCTTTTGTTTTCTTAATTATCACCCACTTAACTACTATTGATCTCATAAGCTGTTTTCTGCCCAACCTAATCATCAGCTTCAACCTCCCTGTACATTTTGCTTAGCCTGACATGTTCTCTGGGAGAGCCAGTCACATTCTTGCTCATTAAATCTGACAGTTTGTTTCTCTGACCTCAAATAATATTGTATATTCTATGAGACATTAACTATCTTCAAAATCACAGAATACCATTTCCATTTCCACATTCTCTTGTAGTCACAGGTGAGCATTAGAAGTCACCAACTAATAGATATATGACCTAAATAATTGCTTTCTGAAAGAACATTTTTGTTATATTATTCTTTGTCAATAATGTTAAAAATTATCTACACACGCACACACACACACACACACACACACACACACACACACATATATATATATATATATATATAGAGAGAGAGAGAGAGAGATGAGCATATATGACAAATGTAAGTCATCAGTAACTATGAAAGGAAGAGATATCTAAGTTTAATTTATAAAGCCTGGGCTTTGGAGCCAGGGAGACAATGGTGTTAATCCCAAATCTAGCCCTGAAGAACTGAATAATTTGGGGAAAGGTGTTTACCACTCTGACTTTCGGTCTCAAAACTGTTAAAGGTGGATTGGTCTCATTTTGTAGCTATTTTGAAAAATATA
The DNA here is from genome assembly GCA_004027185.1 of Glis glis. Lineage (NCBI taxonomy): Eukaryota > Metazoa > Chordata > Mammalia > Rodentia > Gliridae > Glis > Glis glis. The sequence goes on from PVJS01027856.1 coordinate 19,549, forward strand.
GATAATGTATCAAAAATGCTTGGCTCACTGCATGGCAACTAATAATATAAAGGTCAAACCATTTTTTGACAGCTAAACTTGTGTTAAGAGCTTTTATCTGACTTGAGTTAATCCTCATAAGACCATAACTAGATAGAACTGTTACCAGATGGGCTTTCTTCCCCACTTCTTATTTTCTGAAGAAAGATATATCATACTCCATTTCTAATGTTTTTGTTGAGAACCAAGATACAATGCCTTATACATCATCATCATTCAAAAATTTAATTTTACTTAAGATTATGGTTTGGATCTTGTATGTCCCCAAGGTCTCCGATGTCCCAGTGCAGCACTGTCCAGAAGTGCGGCTTTGGGATGTGTTTGGATCGTGAGGGCTCTGATCTCATCAGGGGATTAGTCCATTGACAGATGAGTAGACTACTAGGAGGTAGTCCTAACTGGAGAAAGTAGGTGAGTGGGGGTGTGTCCTGGAATGATTAATCTTCTCCTTGACCCTTTCCCCCCATCTCTCTCTGCTTCCTTGTTGACATGAGCTGGCAACTTTTTCTCCACCACACCCTTCTGCCATGGTATTCTTCCTTGTCTCAGGCCCAAAGTCAGCTAACCATGGACTGCAACCATGAACCAAAACAAACCTTTCCTCCTCTAAGTTGTTAATGTCAGGTATTTAATCACAGCAACAAAAAATGTGACTAACACCCTTTACAAATTTTATATATTTTAATGCCTCCTTCAAATGTCCATTTCCTTTTTTTATACATTGTTCTTTGCAAACAATGCAATCTAAAAGTAAAACCCCTTTATTCTCTCTTCTCAAAATGGATATTATGTCCTTGAAAACCACTATTTCTGTTCAATTTTTAAATATTTTATTACTTACTTATAGCAAAAGCCACTGAATTCCTAATTGAACTAATACATTTTAAATATTTAACTTTTATATCACATACTTGATGCTATTTGATTATATTTATAAAGGGAGCCAAAGTATTATATATTTATTTTAAATAAAATGTGTCCTAGTAACTGAGCTTATTTGTATACATGGCATATATGTATTTATATATGTGTATACATACAGAAATATAGTATGGACACACATAATTGTCAAAGATAGCAGCATGAATATAGGATTGTGAGTGATTGTGAATGAATTTTTCTCATAAATATTTATATAGAAATTTATTTATTTATTTTTTTGTTGCATTGGGGATTGAACCTATGGGAATTCTACCTCTTAGCTACACCCCATGCCCTATTTTTTATTTTTTATTTTGAAACAGGGTCTCTCTACGTTGCAGAGGGCCTCACTAAGTAGCTGAGGCTGGCTGCAAATCTGGATCCTCCGGTATCAGCCTCACAAGTACAGGGATTAGAAGCATGCGCCACCACGTCCAGCTCCTATTTTTCATTTTTATTTTGAAATGGTCTTGCTAGGTTGATGAGACTCTCACTACTTGCTGAGGCTGTCCTTGAACCTGTGATTCTCCTGTCTCAGCCTCTGAAGTACTGGGTGTGCTCCACCACACTGGGTTTAAAATTTTATATTTCAAAAATGTACTCAATTGTATATAAAGTATTAAATCCAGATTATTTTAAATGGTAATAATACTCACTGTTTTAATGAAATATAAAAAGAACAGACTCACAGAATTTCAAGTTCATGAAGTGATAATCCAGATTACATGCCAGATTCAGTGACATTTTCTAATTCAGTGTTATTTTCATCATATTTTGTCAAGTTTAATAAATATAAAAATTAAAGCACAATAAGGAGGCTGAAAACATTCTTAGTGTTTATCCACCAGTAAAATTTTAATTAGTCTTTCATAATTTTCTGCTCTATCAAAAGAAAAAGAACTACAAAGAGATAATGTTTATTACCTATGCCACTCATTAGAATGAAAGAAGTAAATTACACCTGTTATTTGAGAGTTATCACTAGAATTACAATTTGGGATTTATTGCACCAGATATTAGTATAAGTTATTAAGTTCTTTTAAAATGTATTCTCTATAATATATAAGACTGAGAACCAATAATTTTAAATCTTGGCAATTAAGTTAAACCAAAATAAGGCATTTTTAAAGAAAATCCAACAATTAGCATACATTTCTGTTTTCACTATAGAACATATTTTTAAATACATAAATAAAAATAATAAGAGTATTTACCATACTTTTCATAGATAATTTAAATTCTTAATTTGATTTGTACATATATTATAAGCCTCACTTTATAATGTAATTAATTTGCCTTAAATTTTTCTTTAGAAGAAATTACACAAAAACAACCTTTTAGAAACTCGATTATATACCACTTCTGGTGCCTTTCTTTGCTTCTTGAGATCTGCTACTTCATTTCATTTCATAGTAAACCTTTAGAGTTTCTTTTAGTGAACTTCTGCTTGTTATAGATTCACTTAAATTATAATATTTTTATTTAATTCATTTTTACATAATAATTTTGCTGAGTTTAGAATTCTGTGTTGACTTTGTTTCTTTCATCACTTTAAAGATATCTTTCTGTTGTATTCTTACTCTAATGACTTTCATGATTTTCTCCTTATTAAAGGCTTTAAGCAGTTGGATAAAGATATATCTATGATTTATAATATTTATATCTTTGGGGATTTTTTGGCTTCTTGCATTGTTATATATTCTTGTAAAGGTCAGGAATTCTTACTGTCTGTAAGCAGGATATCAGAATTCATTATACTACAATTATTTTATAAGGTCATAATGTCCTATTCTTGTTTTTAGACCCTGGTTATTTACAGGATAACTCTGTCATTACAGTGAATATTGACATTTTGAAAGAGTTTGAATCATCTATAGTTGAAACTAGTTTAATAGCAAGTTGTTTAAATAAAAGAAAGATGAAGATCCCCAGAACTGGATTAGGACTTGCCCCTCCTCTATGCTCCTATAGCATCTTCTTAAACTGATCACAGCACTGATACAAAAATTACTTTTTGTAATTATCTCTCTACCCCATTCCAAAGAAAAATGGTACTGGTGGGGAACTATCTCATTGTCCTTATTATACTTTTAGTGTATATAATGGAAAAGGATATTTGGCATTCAACCACATGCTATTGATTAATGAAATTGATGAACAGGATGGCATACCCTATAACTCATAATTCTATAAACCAAAACTGTTATATTGCCATTGTGCCTAAAATTATAGAAATCTATATGAATGCTGTCTCAAGAAAATTCTTTATGGATAAGTAAAATTCCATTGTATTTATATACCACACTTTCTTTATATATTAATTTGTCTATTGTGAATTATGCTGCTACAAATATAGATATGCATGTATCAATATAATGTTTTGACTTTGATTCTTTTGGAAAGGTTGGGACATATGGTGGTTCCACTCCTAGTATCTTGAGGAACTTTCATGCTGATCTCTATCAAAGTTGTACTAATTTATAATCCCACCAACAGTGTATAAGGGTTCCTATTTCCCTATATCCTCACCAGCATTTATTATTTATATTCTTGAGGATTGCCATTCTAACTGAAATTAGATGGAATCTCAGTATACTTTTGATTTGCACTTCTCTTATTGCTAATGATGCTGCACATTTTTCATATATTTACTGGTAATTTGTATTTATTCTTTTGAAAAGTGTCTATTCAGTTCAATGGCTCATTTTTCATGGGATTATTTGCTTGGTTTTTGTTTTGTTTTAGTGTTACATTTTCTCTCATATGCAGAAGCTAGAAAGAAAATAGGAAACAAAAGGGACTTCAGATAAATGAGAAGAGAGACCAACAGAAGAGTGGAAGAGGAGTGGGTGAGGAAGGTGGTAAAGGAAAAAGGAAAATTGATGAATAAAACAGCTTAAGTAATGCTATGTCCATATATGCAGGGAACAGTACCAATCTCACTATAATGTACAGGGAGGAGTGGAGAGGTGTATGATCAGGAGGGAAATGGACCAAGAGCTGTATACATGTATGTTTGCATTACTTTGAACCTCACATGATGCACAATTACAATGCAGCAATAAAGGTATATGAAAAGAAAATTCTTTGTATTTCACCTTCCATCAGGGTGTTATAGTTCTCTTTTGCTTACCAATTTGAAGAATACTTTGCTATCTTTTCTAATTTAGTTCCATGACTAAGAGATGACCTAGCATATGACTATTTTTTCTTTTTATTAAACTAGAAAATGGATATCCTTTTGTGATTGTTTGCAGAGTCCATTCTCTGTTACTCCTAGAAGGAGTCAAGTGTCAGTACCAGGTAAGTTGTAAGCAGGGATCTCTTTACACCTCCAAGTTATTAATACTCTGTGTCATTGCTAAACAGTTTACAAAATTGTATTCTCATATGAAGTGATTTAGGACTATATCTATAGGAAATGTACTCTAGCCACATGCCGACCATATTGCTACACTGAAGCCAACCCTCCCAAACCCTCCCAATAAAGGAATGAAGACATTCTGGAGCAGCCTCAGGCAGGAAGTGGTCAACTTCCAGCCCACTGGTCTATTTAATTTCTACAACACTAAAATACTTCCCTTTCCTCCAAGCATACACCCATCATTTTATGACTGCCCTGAGGAGAGAGATGGGGCAATTTCAGTATGAAATATGAAAGTCTAATTTAGAATCTCAGAATTTTGGCTAAACAATATTTTAGGGAAGTATACTAACTTGTAGTGCAGTATTAAATAAGTGGATTTTTTTCCCTAAAGGGATATGCAATTTATGATCTGTTTTGTTATGATGTACTTTCAGTTTTGAGAGAGAGAGAGAGAGAGAGAGAGTGTGTGTGTGTGTGTGTGTGTGTGTGTGTGTGTGTGTTAATTACTGGGATTGCACCCAGGGGCACTCTATCTTTGAGCTACATCCCCCCAGTCCTTTTTTAAATTCGTTTCTTTTTTTTTAAACAAAGTCTTGCTAAGTTACCGGGTATTGGCCTCAAATCTATAATCCTCCTATCTAAGTTTTCCATGTACTAGGATTACAGGCATGTACCACCACAAACAGCTTTTAGTATATATACATATATATTTTTAATGGTTAGTAAAGAAAAGCATTCTTCATATTAAAACACTAAAAATGTTAAATCTCAATAGAAAAAATGAAACATTGCAAAATTAAGTTAAAAAGGTGCATTAACTTACAAACAAATTCTGCAATAATAGTATCTGCTTTATAATAATATATAAAATGGTTTTCAGGAAGTAAAATACAAAAATGTTTAATTTTTCTTATGTTTATTATAGAGTTTTGTCTTCTAAAACTGTAAATCTGAAATTAAGATCTCATATAAGCGACTAGATCCTAAATTTTAGTTTGTTTCCTCAAATTTAGAACAAAGTACATCTTAGAAATATGTAATATAGTATGGGCCAGAAGGATCAAGTCAAAATTGATTTGGGAAAATGTCACCCAGCTTAGTTTTAATCAAATGGTAGAAACTTCAAAAAGTCAGGTTAACTATAGTTCTGGAAATCTAAGTTACATGAGTTACAGGAATGAATGGGTAAATAACTTTTTATTGGACATTTTCTCCTACTTTTGAATATAATTTATAAAACAAAGCTTTTTCCATTTATCTTAATAGTCTGAAGTATGTTTTGTATAGTTCATTTTTAAATGCCCAAGCAAAAATGCAATTATGGAGGAATAAAGTTTTAAATTAATTCTTCAAACGGCACATTTGAAAGCTATTGCCTTCCATAAAAAATGTACCAGAGCAGGTCTATTTAATAAGTAGATTTATTTTGAAAAGGTTTTTTTTTTCTGTGTAAATGTTTCAAGAACTCAGAGTAAAAAAAACCTGGATATTGGAGGAAAATAAAAATTGGCCCCCATCTTACTATAAAAAGTCATTGTTAACTACTATTTAAATGTTTTTATTATGTGGTCATAATATATCCCTGAGATATAAAACTATTTTGTGTTTTTTCTTTTACCTAACATGATAAGGTAAATTTTATGTCATTTATAAATTATTGTCAATCATTATTTATTTATTTATTTATTTGCAGTACCGGGGATTGAACCCAGGGGCGTTCTACCTCCGACCTACACCCCCGGCCCTATTTTTTATACTTTATTTTGAAACCGGGTCTCACTAAGTTGCAGAGGGCCTCACTAAGTAGCTGAGGCTGGCCACGAACCAGGATCCTCTGGTCTCTGCCTTCCAAGCACTGGGATTACAAGCGTGCGCCACCACGCCTGGCGTCAATCATTATTTAAATGATGCCTATTTTATTTCATTTTATTTATTTATTTATTTTTTTTTTTTTTGCGGTACCGGGGATTGAACCCAGGGGCGTTCTACCTCCGCGCTACACCCCTGGCCCTATTTTTTATACTTTATTTTGAAACCGGGTCTCACGAAGTTGCGGAGGGCCT
>PVJS01027857.1:0-25937 GCA_004027185.1 Glis glis
CCGGGGATTGAACGCAGGGGCGTTCTACCTCCGCGCTATGCCCCCAGCCCTATTTTTTATACTTTACTTTGAAACTGGGTCTCACGAAGTTGCAGAGGGCCTCACTAAGTATAGAGAGAGAGAGAGAGTGAGAAAGAGAGACAGGGAGAGAGAGCGAGCTGAGGCTGGCCGCGAACCGGATCCTCCGGTCTCAACCTCCCAAAGTACTGGGATTACAAGCGTGCGCCACCACGCCCGGCATCTCAATCTCTCCTTTTAAATACATATCTTATTGGCTCCACTTCTCTGAAGAACCCTAATACACCAACACAGTCTTCTGACCATGTACCTGGCTGGAGGGAGGGTCTCACGGCAGGCAGGGGAGGAGAGAAAAGGAATGGGAAGTAATCACAGCACCTCCTCTGTGCTAGGTGCTTTCCATGGACTGAGAGGTGGGCCTGTTCTCACCATTTCACATGAGGTCAAGGGTGAGGGAGGCAGAGCAGCTGGTTCAATATCACACAACGAGAACAGCATTGTGTGGATTTAAACCCAGCACTCACTCATATACCTGTGACTTCCCCATCAATCCAAGGGAACACCATTGGGGAAGAGAGAGATGCCCCTCGGAGAAGGGGGTTGAGGACTATGGGGAGGTGTGGGGGAGAAAGGCACAGGCTGAAGGTCCAAGCAAGCCCCAAGAACCGAAGCCCAGGCAGGAAGGGAGCGGCCAAGCCCGCCATTGCTTGGATGGAAGGATACCTGGTCGGGGTATCAAGCAGCTCCTTGTACACCCATGTTCCTAGCAGCACCATCCATGAGAGCTAGAAGGGGGAACAACCCAAGCCTCCACTGGATAAATGGACAGCCAGACAATGGAATACTATTCAGCCACAGAAAGAAACGAGACTCTGAAACGTGATAACACAGATCAACCTTAAGAATGTTACGCTCAAGGAAAAAATGCCAGACTCAAATGGACACTGTATTCTTCTGCTAGGACTACTGTAACAAAACACCAGTCCAAGTGGCTTAAACAACAGAAATTTATTGTCTCACAATTCTGCAGGCCAGCAGGCTGAGATCAAGGTGTCAGCAGATTTGGTTTCTTCTGAGACCTCTGTCCTGGGCTTGCGATGGCACCTTCTCCCCGTGTCCTCACATGGTCTTCCTGTGTGTGTCTGTGTCCTAATCTCTTCTTATAAGGATGCCAGTCTGACTGAATTAGGGCCTGCCCCAATGACCTCATTTTACCTTAATTACCTCTTTATTTTATTTTATTTTTGCGGTACTGAGGATTGAACCCAGGAGCATTCTACCTCCAAACTACACCCCCAGCCCTATTTTTCATTCTTTATTTTTGAAACAGGGTCTCACTAAGTTGCAGAGGGCCTCACTAAGTAGCTGAGGCTGGCCACAAACCCAGATCCTCTGGTCTCAGCCACCCACGTACTGGGATTACAAGAGTGCACCACCACACCGGGCTTTAATTACCTCTTTAAAGGTCCCATCTCCAAATATAGTCACATCTGAGGTACTAGGGTTAGAGTTCAATATAAATGGGGAGGGGGGACACAGGTCAGTCCATTACAGATAACTACTGTATGATTCCATTTATATGAGGCACCTATAATAGTCAAATTCACGTAATAAATGTACAACATTGTGAAAGTACTTAATGTCACTGAACTGTACATTAAAATTATTTAAATGGGCCAGGCATGGTGGCACATGTTTGTAATCCCAGTACTTGGGAGGCTGAGACAGGAGGATCACAGTTTCGAGGACAGCCTCAGCAAGTAGTGAGACTCTCATCAACCTAGAGAGACCCTGTTTCAAAGTAAAAATCAAAAAAATGGGGCCAGGCATGGTGGTGCACACTTGTAATCCCAGTACTTGGGAGGCTGAGACCGAAGGATCCGGCTTCGCTGCCAGCCTCAGCAACTTAGTGAGGCCCTCCGCAACTTAGTGAGACTCGGTTTCAAAATAAAGAATAAAAAAAAAGGACTAGGGTGTAGCTCAGAGGTAGAATGCCTCTGGGTTCAATCCCAGTACCACAAAAAATAAATAAATAAACATCAGGCTGTTTTCCAAGGGCAGAGCCAGTTTGATGGGCAAAGGCTATACAAGACATTTCAGCTCAATGTAAGGGAACATGTGCAAGTTTAACTGCCTGAAAAAAATAGGTTTGCTGATAAAGGAGTGAGCACCCCATCCACAGCACAGACCAGGTGTTCAGGAGGAACACTGCACCAGTGGCTTCAAAGTCCCAGGACACCTCTGGGGCAAATGTCTTCTAGGAGGTTCCTATGGCTGGAATTCAGGCAGTGTCCCCAAAGGTGCATATGTTAAAGGCTTAATCCCCAGCATGGCAGTGCTTGCAGGTTCTGTGGACCTTTAGAAGGTGGGCCAAATGGGAGGTCCTTAGGTCACTGGGAGTGTGCTCTCAAAAGGGACTGTGGAGCCAGGTGTGGTGGTTCATGCCTATAATCCCAATACTTGGGAGGATGAGACAGGAGCACTGCAGGTTCAAGACCAGCCTCAGCAACTCAGCAAGACTCTCAGCAACCTAGCAAGACCGTTTCAAAACAAAAATAAACAAAAGGGCTAGGGGTATAGCTTGGAGGTAAAATGCCCCCGGATTCAACCCTAATACAAAAAAAGGGGGGACTGTGGAACCCTGCCTGTCCTCATATGCACACTCACTCCCACCATGATGTGCTACCCTCATCAGATAACCAAATCTATGGGCTTCCTGATCTTGGACTTGATCCTCCAGAACCATGAGTCAAAATAAGCCTCTTGGGCTGGAGATGTGGCTCAGTGGTAGGGCTCTTGCCTACCATGCACAAGGGCTTGGGTTTGGTCCCCAGCACCACAAAATGAGAAACAAAAATAAGTAAAATAAATCTTTTCACTTCATGAATATCCTGTGTCAGGTATTTTGTTATAATGCTACAAAGTCAACAAAGAACCCCTCATCTTTGCTTCCTGAGCTCAGGCCTGACTGGTTTCTGTGGGAAGCATTTTCCTGGTCTCTGAATGTTCACTTCTCGTAGGCCCATGGCCTCGTCTCAGAATCATATGCAGGGTCCAGTGTCCCTGCACATGTTGGGTCAGAGTGGTGAGGGATTTATCCAACAGGTGATGTCCTTGAGAAAAGCCATAGATGGGACAGACTCCTGGGACGCTGAGAGCTGCCTCAGCCCTTTTGGCAAGGGTCTCCTCACTCACCACCTTTTTCCACTTCACTTTCAGATGGCTGCTCCTCCTGAAGTGCTCCTACCAAGGAACCGCCACTTCTCCAGTGGAAAAACACATGGGGCAGAGCTAGAAGCCTCACTGCTGCGAAAGTGGAGAAGATGGGTGGCCTTTCAGAAACTCCATCGCCTCTGTTGTCAAACGGCCACAAACCTCACAGAACTGCTATGAGAGACACGTGACACACAGCTGGGTAGATGTTTTAACATTTCATTGAATTCTAGTCTACACACTGGCAAGTGGGCCAAGTGTGCAGCTTCTTGTCTTAGCACAAAGTATTAAGAACAGGGGAGCTGGGTGTGGTGGCGCATGCCTATAATCTCAGTATTTAGGAGGCTGAGATAGGAGGATCGCAGGTTTGATGCCAGCCTCGGCAACTTAGTGAGACCCCATTTCAAAACAAAAAAATAAAAAGGACTGGGTATAGCCCAGAGGTGGAATGCTCCTACGTTCAATCTCCAGTACCACTAAAAAATAAATAAATAAATAAAGAGCAGGGATAGTGGGGGTCAGGTGGGGAGGCAATGTCAAAGGCCATAAGCCCCTTTAGCTGGGTCCTAGCATGTTACAGCTCCAGGCACACAGTTCCTACAGTCTGATCTCTCTTTGGCAACTGACTTGCTAGATCAATCCATACTTCAAACATTCCTCAGGGGTCTGGGAAAACCAGGCTGGACCCTGACAACCCAGGCAGCATGTATGTTTGGATCTATTGGACGTTCCACACTGACCAGGTGCAACCGTAACTCTCACTGAAAGGACTGTCCTATTTATCTAGGAAACTACATATTATCTATTTTAGAAGGGCCCAAATTCCCACGCAATGCAGTAATCCCTTCTACGATAAATCTGACAGATAATCATCTAGCTACTGAATACAATGATAGTTTCAAACCAGCCACAGTGCTGCAGCTCTCCTCCCTACCTACTGTCTCAACTTCCCACCAAAAAGGGACACAGTCCCTCCCCTGATGGCAAGCAAGTTGCATCCCCCACTAACCCTCAGTACCTGTCCAGCCTCATTGGCATTTCCTTCTCCAAGAGAACAGCAGGTAGTTGTCAATTCTCTTTGCATCCAGAATTTTCAGAGCACTACCTTTGCCTCCCATAAGGCAGGAAATAGTAAGAGACACACACGGGGCAATAGGCCATCCTCTGATATGTTTCGAGTACCTGTAACCTTCTCTAATAATTTTCCCATTGCCTACTTAATTTAACCTTGAGAATGTCCACTTAGATGGGCCGCACCCTGGGAGAACCTTTGACTTGGGTCCCCTAATTCAGGAAACCTTGCAGCTGTCACTCCTAGCTCCTTTTTCAACACCAGGGGTGTGGGTGGGGGAGAGCCAGTTTGAGGAGATCATTCTGTTGTACAGCTGCTGGATTTAGGGCTGGTCCTGCCTGCAGCCCCCAGTCCTACCCCCTCCTCTCGCTCAGCACACGTTCTTGTCAATCAACAGAAGAACTTGCAACTCAGCAAGGCAAGAGAAGAGAGGGAACTAAGGCAGAGGGGGGTATAAGCCCAGCCCCACCCCAAGACTTGTAGAGTAAGGGAGGGCAAGCAGAACTCAGAGTGAAAAAGACAAATGTTGCAATGACAAGAGCATTGAGGGGAAGCACAAAGAAGGGGCTGGGTACAGGAGGGACAGTAGGATGAGCTCGGGTGGGGACAACGTGAAGCCAGAGCCAACAACATTTGAGGCTAAGGATAGTGTGGCCAGCCAGCTCCAAGAGGCTTCTTGAGGATTTGCATGTGCTCTACATACTGGTCTGGGGCCAGTTAGTCACCATTAAGGAGGCCAAGGTCACAGGAAGGCTCCCCTCTTTCACTAGACAGCCCTTCAACTATCCAGCAGAGCCGAGGCACTGCTCTGCTGCTCGGCCGAAGATGCCCCCCCAAATCATGGCACTAATGGAATGTATATATTATATTCTATGCCACACAAGAAAAGTATAAAGGTGACTACCAGAGGGGCATGGTGACATACACCTGTAATCCCAGTATCTGGGAGGATGAGACAGGAGGATTGTAAGTTTAAGACCAGCTTCAGCAACTTAGGTGAGACTCTCAGCAACCTAGAAAGACCCTGTTTCAAAACAACAAATAAAAGGACTGGGGGTGTAGCTCAGAGGAAGAACACCCTTGAGTTCAATCCCCAGTACCAAAAAGAAAAATAAATGACACTATATATTTAAGTCCCTCACATGTGTATAACTTGACCACTTGCCCAATTCACGCTTTTTTTTTTTTTGGTTTGTATGTGTGTGGGAGGGAGGTACTGGGGATTGAACCCAGGGGCATTCTACATCTGAGCTACACCCCCAGTCCTTTGTATTTTGAAGCAGGGTCTCACAAAGTTACCACACACTAGCCTCAAACCTGAGATCCTCTTGTCTCAGCCTCCCAAGTACTGAAATTACAGGTATGCACTACTGTGCCCAGCTGTGTCACAGTGTTCTTAAAATAAGAACCAAATGCCTGGGAGAACTGAAATTATTTCTACTACTAAGACCCAACCAAAATTTCTCCTGAGATGGCTGGGCACAGTAATGCACGCCTGTCATCCCAGCTACTCACGAGGATGTAGCCAGTCTGGGCAACTTAGCAAGACCCTTTCTCAAAATAAGATAAAAAAGCCTGGGGATGTAGCGCAGTGGTGTAACACTTACCTAGCAAATGAGAAACCCCAGGTTCAATCCTCAGTACTACCAAAAAAATTTTTTTTTTCTTCTGAGAATTGTTGTAAAGAGGACATGGTGTAGCTGGGCTTGGTAGCACATGCCTATAATCCTGGTACTTGGGAGGCTGAAAGAGAAGGACTGCAGGTTCACGGCCAGCCTCAGCAATTTAGCAAGACCCTGTTTCCAAATAAAAAATAAAATAGGGCTGGCGTGCAGCTCAGAGGGAGAATGCCCCTGGGTTCTATCCCAAGTACCACCAAAAAACCCAAGTGCTGGGGAGTATACTGCTCAGGGCTACAGCGTACCTAGCCTCCGCCCAGCAGGACCTGGGTTCAATCCCCAGCACACAAAAACTTGGTGCTGAACGTTGCACTGGCCGTGTCACTCCCTCCCATCTCCCTTTCACAAGAAATTAGAGCCCAAACTTGGCGCGACAGGGAGCCCACATCTCCATCTGACCTCCACCACACGGGCTGAGGTGACACTCTTCCGGACCCTTCGGGTAAAAATTAAACGTAGAATGAACACCCGTGTCACCTGTTTCTTGACTGTTTTACGGTGGCTTCCGGAACAACCTAAGTTCACACGTGAGGCAGCGCGCCCGGGCTTCGCTGTCACCTGTGTGCGCAGCGCCTGCAGCGTCCGCGGCGTTTGCGCGCCCGGCGTGCCCGAGAGCCAGGGCGCCCGGCGCGGGGGCGGGGCCCGACGAGCGTGCTGACGGGAGCGCGCGCAAGGCATCGCCCCCCGAGGCGCCACGGAGCATGCGCGCTGGCGTGGGGCGGAGCTAGTCCGGGAAGGGGCGGGGCCGCAACCCTGCCCCTGACTTCCGCTGCCTGATGGAGAGGCCGCCTACCATCCTCGGGCGACGGTCGGGAAAGGGGAGAATTCCCTGGCTCCGCCCCCAAGCCCACTCTGGCCTATGGGAATGGAGCAGCCCGCAGGGAACGGAAGGAGGCAGATCCTCCTTCCTCGCTAGGGCCGTGAGTCCTGGGCCCACAGCGCCCTCTGTTGATCTTCTCAAGTACTGCGCGGAGCCTGGCGGGCCTGCCGTCTCCCACCTGGACGAAAGGGGTCGCTTTGCTGCCCTTGGAAAGGTACGTTCCCACCTGGATCCTAGCTAAGCTGCACCCCTCAGAGGCGCTCGTGAACTAATGTAAATCTAGATGAACGCAGTAAAAAAAAATTAGACCTATTGCTACGTGAGAGAAGCCAGACTCAAAAGCCTAAATACTGTATAATTCTCCTTATATGATAGTTTTGGAAAAGACAAAACTATAACAGCAGAGAATAGATCCGAAGTTGCCACTGCTAGGCTGACCACAGAAGCCTGGGGGAACACGGGATGAGGGGACTAATTCATTTGTGCGTGTGTGGGGGGGAATACTGGGGATGGAACCCAGGGGCATTCTACCTCAGAGCTACATCCCAGCCCTATTTTTTTTTTTTTTAATTTGGAAACAGGGACTTGCTGAGTTGCTGAGAGCCTAAGTTGCTAAGGCTGGCTTCGAACCTATGATCCTCCTGTCTCAGCCTCCCAAGTACTGGGATTACAGGCGTGCACCACCATGCCCGGCTCTAATTCATACCTTGGTTGTGGTAGTGGTTACCTAGATGAATTCATATATCAAAACTCACAGAACCAAAAAGTGAATTTCATTGAATTGTAATTTCACTTTAACTTTTTTTTTTTTTTGCAGTACTGGGGATTGAACCCAGAGGCATTCTACCTCCAAGCTATGCCCCCCAGCCTGATTTTCTTTCTTTATTTGGAAACAGGGTCTCACTAGCGTTCTGAGAGCCTTGCTAAGTTGCTGAGGCTGGCTTTGAACCTGCGATCCTCCTGTCTCAGACTCCCAAGTACTGGGATTACAGGGTGCACCACCATGCCCGCTCCACTTTAACTTTTTTAACAATACTAAAGGGAGATGGATGGCTGCCAGTGACTGGGAGGAGGGGGAATGGAGAGTGACTGCTTAGGTAAAAGGTTCCTTTTGGAGTGATGGAGATGACTTGGAATTACCTAGGCTGCATAACAAAGTCAGTGTACTGAGTGCCATTGAATTGTTCATTGTAAAATGGCAAATTTCATTTTGTAAATTTCACCCTAAAGTATGAAAAAACTTTGCCTTTCTATTCAATTAAGTTCCTCTCCAGAGGCATGGTGGGGTGAGGTGGGAATCAGCTCTGCTCTGGCCTCAGTCCCAAGCACCTGCCCCAGCTCCAAGGGACACATTGTAAAGTGATCTCTGGCCACAGGAGGATTAAGGGACTTAAAGGACCACCCCCATCCCCAATAAGATGCAAAGCCCTTGGGTCATAATTACCTCCAATTATCAGAAAAGGAAATTGAGGCTCAGGGGGAGTGGCTTGTCTGAGGTGGCACTGACCACTGGCAGACCAAGGCCAGGACCTGGGCACATACATGCCACACCACGAGTGGGTGTTCCCTTCCCTCCTATGGATGAGGAGACTGAGGTTTGGGAGGGTTACACAAGCCTAGGAAGTAGTAAAGCCTAGGGATCCACCAGGACCCCTGAACATCTGGAGTCTCATTCCCAAGTGTTAGGAACCTGAGTTTTGGTTGTTCGTTCTCTCACCTTCCACCAAAGTTGGGAATCACTCCCCAGACTCCTAGTACCATTTCCCATCTTTGCAGAATACCCAAAATAATCCCAGGGATCCGAGGACCCCAATTTCTCATCTCAACCCCACGCACAACTTGCGAAAGTTATCATGCTCACACAGTCCCCTCTGGACTTGGGGGTCCAAAGAGCACCCCTACTCTAGGCTAGGTAGCTTTGTCCAGGTCCTCTGGACAATGTACACCCAAGAGACACCGAATCTAAAAAACAAAGTACAAACTTTATTTTGTTTCTTTACAAAGGCACAGTGGCCTCTTGTTTTTCACCCCCCCTTTTTTAACAAAATATAATAGCTTCTCCTTGGACACAAAGACCTCAAAATTATAAAAAAAAAACAGAAACCAAAAACAAAACCTAAACCAAAATAAAACCAACAACAAACAAAACAAAAAGAGAGAGACAAAGACATTTTTGGGCTTGAAGATGGGAAGCCTGGAGGGAGAGGCGGGGGGCCAGGGGTGGGAATGGCGAGTCCTGGTGCTGAAATGGGGAGGAGGAGGGGAGAAGGGCAGCAGCAAACCCCAACCGAGAAGCAACAGAGACCCCCGGGCCCCCAGAGAGCCCCGACCCAGCCTGACCCCTAACCCATGTAAGTGCTTAAAGGAGAAAAAAGAAAACCAAACAGAGGAGGGAAGAGGGTCGAAGACTGGCAGGTATAGGGCTGGCTCTGGGGAGGGAGGAAATACCTTGGGGTTTTGTTTGATTTTCCCTGTTCTTAAAAAACACGTTTAAATGGAAAAAAAAAAAAAACGCTTTTTGGCAGAGAGAGGCCAGGCACCTCAGTGCCAGCTTCTCCCAGCCCCCGGGGCCGAGGCCCAGCCCTGGGGTCCCGATGCTCCCACACGCTCTGCGCCCCCCCAGCCCCGGGACCGTGGCTTGGGTGGCTTCGTTCAAAGGTCGATTTACAGTATTGAAAAAGAGGTCATAAAAGAGACCCAAATGACATCGTAATTTTGTAAAAATTTCTCACTCATTCACCCACGTTTCTCCCTGGTGCTCCCTGGCCCCCTCCAGCCCCACAAGGGAGAGGAGGGCTGGGGGGTGGTCAGGGAAGCTCCCCGTCCCCCAGCGGCTCCTCCCGGCTCTGGTCCATGGCGTCGCTGTCTGAGGCCTCGGAGTCCGAGGCCGTGTCGGAGGTGTGGGCCTCGGGACAGCTGCGCACGGGCTTCACGATGACGGCCCGCCTCTGCTCCTCCTCCAGCTCCTGCTTGTCCTGGGTGCCCTCGATGTGCTGGATTGCCTGCACAGGGACAGGGACAGGCTGCTAAGGAGGCTGGGTGGAGGTTCCAGCCCAGACAGGAGACAGCGGAGGCCTCAGCCGGCCACTATCTCCCCGCAGAACACACACCCCACAACCAGCCAGAAATAAGCCTGGCAGAGCGGGGGCTGCCAGAGTGCAGCGGGGACAACAGACTTTAGAAAGCCCCTCTGCTAAGTTGAAGACTTAGCACTGGAACCGGGTCTTCTGGGAGGACCATGGTTCCAGTATTGCCCACAAATGACAAGCATCTCTCATATATTTATATATCATAAAGTCTAAGCCGGGCATGGTGGTGCACGCCTGTGATCCCAGCACTTGAGAGGCCGAGATAGGAGGATCGCAGGTTCGCAGCCAGCCTCAACTACTTAGTGAGACCCGGGCGTGGTGGCTCACACTTGTAATCCCAGTACTTGGGAGGCTGAGACAAGAGGATCCCGGTTCGCGGCCAGCCTCAGCTACTTAGTGAAACCCTGTTTCAAAATAAAGAATAAAAAATAGGGCTGGGGGTGTAGCTCAGAGGTAGAATGCCTCTGGGTTCAATCCCCAGTACTGCAAAAAAAAAAAAAAAAAAAAGAATGCCCCTGGGTTCAATCCCCAGTACTGCAAAAAAAAAAAAAAAATTAAAAATAAAAAAATAAAGTCTGCCTTATTAACTTATTTAAAGCCTTTGATATTAATTGTATTATTCAGTTGGCTGGGTTTATGTGCAACTAAAGTTCTGGAAGGGTAGGTTTTTTTTTCTTTTTTTTGTTTTGGCTCTTTTGGTTTATTTTGTTATTTACTTTTTTAAAATGTCACAGTACAGCCGGGTGTGGTGGCGCACGCTTGTAATCCCAGTACTTGGGAGGCTGAGACAGGAGGATTGCAGGTTCACAGCCCTCCACAACTTAGACCCGGTTTCAAAATAAATTTTTAAAAAAAGGGCTGGGGGTGTAGCACTGAGGTAGTCACAGTGCTAGCTGGGCGTGGTGGCGCACGCTTGTAATTCCAGTACTTGGGGGTCTGACACAAGAAGATCACAGGTTCAAGGACAGCCTCAGCAAATAGACTTTCATCAATCTAGCAAGACCCTGTTTCAAAATAAAAATAAAATAGGGCTGGGGATATAGATCAGAGGTAGAATCACCCTGGGTTCAATCTCTAGCGCCACGCATACACACACAAAAAATTAAGTACAACCCACCCAGCTACAGCCACCTCCACCTCCATCCCAGGTTCTGGGAAACGGAAGTGAAAGAAAGTTCTGGACCAACCCAAGAACTGATGCAGGAACTCTGTAACTAAGGGGCTCTGGGCCCAAAGAAGCCCCCAGCAAACCCACGCTGAGGTAAGGAACAGTTCATCTTCCAGGCCACCCTGCCCAACTCTGTCCCCACAGATACAGGGAAGAAGACCACCCCTCACCAGGAATCCAGACCCTTATTCCTCCAACTCCAGCCCCTTCTTGCTCCTCTTCTGGCCCTTTTGTCTCCTCCTTTGTCCCTGGTTTTCTAGTCTCCCCTACTGAGCCAGTTTCCAGAGCCCCCCTCCAAAAGCTGTGCCTCCCCTGAGCCCAGGTACCTGCACGATGGTGTCCAGATTTTGCCGGGATGTGGAAACAGAGTTAATGACCGAGGAGGGGCCCATGGTGACGACATTGATGTGGTGGGAGTGAGGGGGGGCCGGTGCTGGCACAATCACCGTGGGATGGTGGGTGGGGGCTGGCGGGGGCAGGAGCTGCAAGACAGAAGGTATTATAGTTAGATATAAAATGTCCCCTAAAGAGCTCATTTATTGCACTTGGGAGGCTGAGACAGAAGGATCGCAGGTTCGTGGCCAGCCTCAGCTACTTAGTGAGGCCCTCCGCAACTTAGTGAGAGACCCTGTTTCAAAATAAAGAATAAAAAATAGGGCTGGGGGTATAGGGTGGAGGTAGAATGCCCCTGGTTTCAATCCCCAGTACCACAAAAAAAATAAATAAAAATAAAAAGGTTTGGTCCTCAGCTTGTCAATATTGGGATGTGGTGGAAACTTTTAAGATGTGGGGCCTAGCCAGGTGTGGCAGCACTCCTGGACTGTGATTCCAGGAGTCGGGAGGCTGAGAAAGGAGGATTGCAGGTTCAAGGCCAACCTTAGCAATTTGGTGAGACTTGCAGTAACCTAGCAAGACCCTGTTTCAAAACAAAAAATTAAGCCAGGCGTGGTGGCGCATGCTTGTAATCCCAGTACTTGGGAGGCTGAGACAGGCGGATCGCAGGTTCGAGGACAGCCTCAGCAACTTAGTGAGACCCTCCACAACTTAGTGAGACCCTATTTCAAAATAAAGAATAAAAAATAGGGCTGGGGGTGTAGTTCAGAGGTAGAATGCCCCTGGGGTTCCATCCTCAGTGCCACAATAAATAAATAAATAAATAAATAGGGCTGGAGATGTAGCTCAGAGGTAGAATGCCCCTGGGTTTAATCCCTGGAACTACCAAATTAAAAAAAAAAAAAAGATGTGGGCCTAGTGGGAGGTTCCTGAGGGAACGTGCCCTCCAAGGGGACAGTGGAGCCCCAGCCCCTCTTGGGCTATCTGGCCATGAGGTGAGAGGTTTTGTTGTCATGTGCTCCCGCCACGATGCACTGCCCTGCCACAGCCCACAGCCCAAAGCCATGGAGCCCACTGTCTGTAGACTGGAACCTCCAAAATTCTTTTTTCTTTGTGGCATGAGGGATTTAACTAGGGTGCTCTACCACTGAACTATACCCCTGGCTCTTTTAATTTTTTATGTTGAGAGAGGGTCTTGCTAAATTGCCCAGGCTGGCCTCAAACTTGCGATCCTCTTGCCTCAATCTCCCAAATAGTTGGGATTATAGGCAGGCGCCAGCCACCGTGCCCAGCTGCAACCTCCAAAATTCTGAGCCGAAAAAACCCTTCTCTGTAAAAGTTGACTTATCTCAGGTATTTGTTATAGTGATGGACAACTGACAACACAGGAGGCCAGGGCTGGGGTTATAGCTCATTGGTAGAGCGCGTACCTAACATGTGCAAGGCCCTGGGTTCAATCCCCAGCATTGCAAAAAAAAAAAAAAAAAGAAGGCCAGGCGTGGTGGCACACGCTTGTAATCCCAGTACTTTGGGAGGCGGAGACCGGAGGATCCGGGTTCGCGGCCAGCCTCAGCTCTCTCGTTCTCTCTCTCCCTGTCTCTGTCTCTCTCTCTCTCCTTAGTGAGGCCTCCGCAACTTCGTAAGACACGGTTTCAAAATAAAGTATAAAAAATAGGGCCGGAGGTGTAGCGCGAAGGTAGAACGCCCCTGCGTTCAATCCCTGGTACCGCAAAAAAAAAAAAAAGAAAAAAAAAGAAAAGAGAGCAGCCTAGAGGGGCTTCTGGCCAACCCAGACTCCACAGCCTCCTTACTTCCCAGTGCCAAGCAGTTCGTCACTAATACAGTGCTGCTCAGGGATGTAGACTCTGGGGCTGGGGTGCAGGTCAGCGGCAGAGTTAACCAGGCATGTGCAAGGCCCTGGGTTCCATTCTCAACACCGCAAAAAAAAGAAAAAAAAGTGTAAACTCAGATTTAAATCACATCACTTGGAATCCTGGGCGTGTTATTTGACCTTTTTTTTTTGTGTGTGGTCTGGGGATGGAACTCAGGGGCACTCTAAGTTAAGGAAGGCCTCACTAAGTAGCTGAGGCTGGACGCAAACCAGCGATCCTCCTATCTCAGCCTCCCAAGTACTGGGATTACAAGCGTGCGCCACCACACCCGGCGTTATTTGACCTTTCTGTACCTTGATTTCCTCATCAGTAACTAAGTAAATATCAGCTCTGGCTTCAAAGGGCTGCTTCGAGGATTCAATGTACTAACATACACGAGATACCTAGATGCCAGGAATGGCTCAGGAAATGCCTGGGCTGTTAAGACGTAGGTCCCAGTCGGCCCCACAGACAGTCCCAGGCACAGGGGGTCCCTCCCAGCACCTCCTGCTCACCTGGGTCCGCAGGTGCTGCTGTTCCCGCTCCAGCTTCTCCTGGTGCAGCAGCCGCACCTGCTCCTGCTGCTGCTGTAGCTGCACCTGCTGTGCGATCACCTTGAGCTTTTCCGGGTACATGTGGGCCTCGAGTGAGCGCACCTGGGGGTGGGATGGCACAGCTCTCAGCAGCAGGCCGGATCGTACCTGCCCCACCAGCCTCGAAGCAAGCCATGCGCTTAAGCCAAACCCAACCCCAGAGCATGCCCCAAACCTAACACCCCAGCACTGAGCACCCCCAGGGGCAGAGACCAGAGTGCTTGTGGAGCCCACAGGCCTCTCCTGCGTCCAGGCCTTGGTCTTTGTTCTTCCCTCCACCTGGAACACCTTTCTCCCTTCTTTGCCTGGTTTACTGGTTTCCATGTAGAAGCCATGGGGTGCTCCTGCAGAACCAGGTCGACCCCCTCCTGATGCCACAGCTCCTCTATGGCCTTTATCTCAGATCCCTTTTTACTGGTTTTTGTTTTTGTGCTGGGGCTTGAACTCAGGTCCTCACCTGCTAAGCACATGCTCCACTGAGCTCCACCCCCAGCCCTTGGTTGCAATTTTACACCTGCGAGAGCCTTTGACCTCACTCACCCCCACACACACTGTCCACCCATAAATAACTGCCGAATGGAAGGAGCCAGGGTAGAAAAGAGACCAGATAATCCACGCTCCGCCCCGTGGCACCGCGCCCGGCCAGCAGGAGGCGCCGTCTCACCTGCTCCTCCAGCATCATGCGCACCGAGCGCTCCTTGTCCAGCTGCTGGCGCAGCTCGATCATCTCCCGCCGCAGGTCCTCCGCCTTCTCGTCCTCCCAGATGTCCGGGGAGCCGATGCCTTCGTCCTTGTCCTCCGCCCGCCGCCGCTTGGGGGAAGACCCGCTCAGCTCCTGGGGGCCCCAAGGGGTCAGTGAGTGTGCTAATATCCACATACGACTACCACCATGGGGGGAGGGGGGTGTCCATCACAGACCCCCAAAGCTGCCCAACACTGGTAGATCCACACTAGGGAGCTATTCTATAATCCAGCCAACCCGCCAAATGCCAGAAAGGGAAGCAGAAGGGACCTGCTTTTGCCCGGCATGGTGGCACATGCTTGTATTCCCAGTACTTAGAAGGCGGAGACCGGGGATCCGGGTTCGCGGCCAGCCTCAGCTACTTAGTGAGGCCTTCCGCAACTTTGTAAGACCCGGTTTCAAAATAAAGGATAAAAAAATAGGGCCGTGGGTGTAGTCCCCGGTACCGAAAAAAAAAAAAAAAAAGAAGGGACCTGCTTTCCAGAACAGTGGCCTGGTTCCTTCCAGAGCCCACTCTACCGCATGTGACAGATGGGGAAACTGAGGCCCAGGCAGAAAGGTTAAGTGCATGAAGTAGGCCAGCCAGTGGGCAAAATGGGACCTGCAGAGACACCAGCATCCCAGGCCACGACTGGATCCAAGTGTGCCCAGGCCGGGGAGCTGGAGCCAGGAAGAGGGCGGGGCCTGAGGTGAGGGCGGGGCCTGGGTGAGGGCGGTGCCTGGGTGAGGGCGGGGCCTGAGGTGAGGGCGGGGCCTGAGGTGAGGGAGCTACCTGGATAAAGCGCTTGAGCTGTGTGTTCTGCTGCAGGAGCCTGGTCTTCTCCTGCTCCAGGGAGAAGATATACTCTGCTGTCTGCTGGAGAATGGCTGCCTGAGGGCAGGAGGGACCGAAAGTCAGGCTGCTGCTACCAAAGACACTCATTTCCTTCTGCCTGCCAGAACCCGCCACCTCCTCCTGCAAGCCCTCCCTGGCCTTGCCCACCTTGCTGAGCTTCTCTCCATCTGTGTGGGGGATGAGGGTCTTAAGGGACTGGAAGCCCGCGTTGATGCTCTGCATGCGCCTCCGTTCGTTGCTGTTGGCAATCTCTCGCCGAATCCGTCGCTCCTGGTCCCGCTGGGTCTCAGGGGTCAGTGGAATGTTGGCAAGGCTGTCATGGAGAACAGGGGCAGGTCAACCTAGGTGCCCTCTGAATCCATCCCCAGTGGGCCTCTGTCTTCATAATTTATCTCCAGAGGGTCCTGGGTGTAACCTGCATCCCTCCCCACTGAAAAACATGCCAGGTCGCTCTGATCCCTCCACCCCAACAGATCACCCAAGGGTGATGGAGGGGCGCTCCCTGGACACCCAGGCAGACTGAATCAGCTGCGGGCAAGGGCGGCCTGCTCAGAACCCAGCCCCTCCCTGGCTTCCTTCCTGGGGAGAGATCTTTTCTCCAGGACAGAGCCTCCCAGCAGTGTCTGAATATCAAAAACGCCACGGAAGCTGCCAAGGTGGAGCACACCTGTAATCCAGCTACTCAGAAGGCTGAGGCAGGAGGACTGCAAGTTCAAGGCTGCCCTGGGCAACTTAGTTTGAAACTTAGCTTCAAAATAAAATTTAAAAGGAGGTGGAGGGACGGGCATGGTGGCACACACTTGTAATCCCAGTACTTGGAGGCTGAGAAGGAGGATCACAGCAGGTTCATGGCCAGCCTCAGCTACTTAGTGAGGCCCTCCTCAATTTAGTGAGACCCTGTTTCAAAATAAAAGAATAGCCGGGCGTGGTGGCGCACGCTTGTAATCCCAGTACTTTGGGAGGCGGAGACTGGAGGATCCGGGTTCGCGGCCAGCCTCAGCTTTCTCTCTCTCTCTTTCTCTCTCTCTCTCTCTCTCTCTCTCTCTCTCTCTACTTAGTGAAGGCCCTCCGCAACTTCATGAGACCCAGTTTCAAAATAAAGTATAAAAAATAGGGCCGGAGGCATAGCGCGGAGGTAGAACACCCCTGCGTTCAATCCCCGGTACTGCAAAAAAAAAAAAATTAAAGAATAAAAAGTAGGGCTGGGGGTATAGCTTGGAGGTAGAATGCCTCTGGGTTCAATCCCTAGTTCCAGAAAAAAAAAAAAGGGAGGTGGAGGTGTAGCACAGTAGTAGAGCACTTGCCTAGCACACATGAGGCCCTGGCCTCGATCCCCAGCACAGAATAAGAAGAGGAAGAGGAAGAAGGGGAAGAAGAAAAGGAAGAGGAAGAAGAAGACCCTGGTGCTGGCCCCAGTGTCTTTCTAGGTCTGGGTGAAGCCCACCTGCCTGCGTGGCAGACACAGGTGGACACCTGGTGACAATCCAGACAGTCCTGTGACACTTTGAGCTCCTTGCTGTGCACGTGGACCACCACCCCAGGCCCGAGAAGACATCCCTCCTCCCTTCCCATCACCACAGCCACAATCCCCCACTGGGCGGGGCTAGGATTTCACAAAAGACAAGACAGGTGCCACTCACTCCACAGAGAGGACACCAGGCCAGTGGCCTGGGAGGACAGTTCTCCTCCAAGAGGCAGACCCAGTCGGTGCCAGGGGAGCGAGACTCCTGGCGAACTGTGGGCGACATTACTGTGTGTTATGGAACAGTGGCCAGTGGGGTGAGAGAGAAGGCAGCCAGGGAAGGGGGCAAGGCTGGGGGGCAGCTGGCAGGAGGCGAAACAGCAGGGGAGCCTGTGGGCCTGCCGCCACTGCTCCGGGGTGGGCCTGTGTGTGGCCTGGAGGAGGCATGCCTCCCTTCCCGGCCCTCCTCGCCCCCCCCCCCCGCCCCTGGCCTGATGGCTTCCAGATGCTGGGCTCCCAGCAGAGGCCGCAGGCCCCACCCAAAGCCACAGCCCCAGCCTCTTCCTGAGGGGCCCTCCGGGTGACTGGTCCAGGCCTGAGCCAAGAGCCCTCATGCCCGTGGCCTGTGGGAATAGGGAAAGGGCTCTAGGCAGTGCCTGGCCCATTGATGGGGGAGTCGGGTCAAGAAAGCGCTTGGTCTAACTCGCTTGGCCCCTGCCCCTATCCCCGGAGGAGAGGAGCAGCCCAGGAGGGGAACACATCGGCAACAGCTGGAAACAGCCACACTGCCCCACCCAGCTCCCTGTGGGACCCAGGATGCATCCCTGCCCCTTCGGAGGCCTCGGCTTCCCCTCCCAGCAGAGGGGGGCCAGCTGGGAGTGAGCTCCCTAGCAGCCCTGTGGTCTGGAGGCAAATCAGCCTCCTCCCTGCTTCCCCAAGCCAAGGCCCGCCTCTGTCAGGGCCCAAAGGCCCAGGGCCTCCCTGGACTGCTCCCCCGGGGAGGCACAGCCCTCACAGGACCTGGGAATGTGAAAGCCAGGAGGCGGGCCCGGGCCCCCCACTTTACAGTGAGGCTCCCCTTTCCTCAGGGTGGAGAGAGACATGGTTTTAGGGTCAGACAGCCGGATGGCCAGCTTCCCACTGCAGGCCGCTGCCTTCCTTCTCCCAATTTCCCTGCCCCTGCGGCAGGAGCCACAGGGTGTCTGGAAGGAACAAAAGACAGGGCTCTGTGATGTGCCATGGCAGACCAGCGCACAGCAGCTACCAGTGCCCTCTCCTGACCTCCTCACAGTGCACACAGCCAGGGGCTGCTCACAGTAGGGAGTGCCCCTGCTGCTAGACCCCCAGTGAGAGACCAGGCCTCAGGGAGGTGACTTGCCCAAGGTCACACCTGGCAGATGGGCAGAGCAGGGCACAGCTGAATGCATGCTCCTGCAGCACCCAGTCCCAGTCACACCAACTCATCTTGAGGAGGTGACCCCCAGCCCCCCCAGGATGCCCACTAACTGGGGAGCCCAAAGGGGTCCGCCTGAAAGCCCCAAAGTTCCCTGAAGGAAGAAGCCATGGGGCCCACGACAGCTTCTCCTCTGCATCAAAGCCACCAGCCCAGCTCCCCCAAGTGTCCCATCCGGCCCCTTCCCCTCCAGACCCATCAGCCAGCTGCCAGCCTCAAGAACCAGTTGCTGAGCCAAGCATGGTGGGACATGCCTGTAATCCCAGTACTTGGGAGGCTGAGACAGGAGGATCGCAGGTTGGAGGCCAGCCTCAGCAACTTAGCGAGGTCCTCCTCAACTTAGTGAAACCCTGTTTCAAAGTAAAAAATAAGAGCTGGGCGTGGTGGCACACGCTTGTAATCCCAGTACTTGGGAGGCTGAGACAGGAGGATCTCAGGTTTGTGGCCAGCCTCAGCTACTTAGTGAAGCCTTTCTTAAATTAGTGAGACCCTGTTTCAAAATAAAGAATAAAAAATAGGGCTGGGGGTGTAGCTCAGAGGTAGAATGCCCGAGTTCAATCCCCAGTACCACAAAAAAAAAAAAAAAAGAAAGAAAGAAAATAGGGCTGGGGGTGTAGCTCGGAGGTAGAATGTCCCTGGGTTCAATCCCCAGTACCATTAAAAAAAAAAAGAAAGAAGCCGGGCATGGTGACGCATGCCTGTAATCCCAGTACATGGGAGGCTGAGACAGGAAGATCACAGGTTCCCGGCCAGCCTCAGCTACTGTGAGGCCCTCTGCAACTTAGTGAGACCCTGTTTCAAATTAAGAATAAAAAATCGGGCTGGGGGTTGGAGCTCAGAGGTAGAATGCCCCTGGGTTCAATCCCCAGTATCACACACACACAAAAAAAGAAACAAAGAAAAAAAGAACCAGATACTTGGTAACCTGGTGCTAGCCCAGACTTAGAATCCCCCCCCCCCAAGATACTGTTTTTCCTGGAGACTTGAGTTTGCCACCAAGACCCTCAATCATAACTCATCTAAACAACCCACAACAACAAAGCCGCTGACAGAGGCCTTTGATAGACAGTCTGCTAACCCGGAGTTCTGAGCAGTGGAATGGGGGCTGCCCAGGGGTTCTAATTAGTGGAGTGTGAGCTACCCAGGGATGCTGACAGGTTGAATGCTGACCCACCAGGGGTTCTGACTGCTGACCAACCCAAGGTTCCTACTGATGAAGGATGGTTGTCTTTTCCAGGTGATACTGTACCAGATAAAGTGGATTTTTCTGAAAATGCCTGGAAGTTCCTTATAGTTCTTATAGAAAAACCCAGAAACTCAACTCACAGTAACTAACCATGAGGTAAAAGCCCCACTAGCCCCTCCCTGACTTCAGAGTCCCCCAGGTGAGCTGTGATGGTGACTGAGACCATTGAAAGCAGGTGGCTCTGGCTCTTCCTCCTCCCCACCCCACTGTCCTCTGACAGCCAGGCTGCTGGGGCTGCCCACAAGATGCTCAGCCTCAGCAACAAGGCAGGGCACCAGGCAGCCAATGGCCAAGGAGTAAAATCTGGGTACAGCCTTGGGTGCCAAGAGCAGGGCTGCCATCCCTCCTACCACGGTATCCCCAAAAATCTCCTGGGAAGAATGCCAGCACCCCAACAAGATTTTCAGGGGCTGGGATATGCACTTCAAATCTGGATCCCTGACCGGTACTCATTCCTCCTGCCCAGGCCAAGTCTTCCCCATCCCTCCACCTGCTGCCCTACTCCACTGAGAACGCTCACTTCACACTGCCCTGAAGTCACTCAGCCCAGTCACTTATCCACACAAAGGTGGGGAAGCGGGTGCGGCAGCGCACACTTGTAATCCCAGTACTTAGGAGGCTGAGACAGGAGGATCGCAGGTTGGTGGCCAGCCTCAGCAACTTAGTGAGGCCCTTTGTAACCTAGTGGGACCGTTTCAAAATAAAGAATAAAAAATAGGACTGGGGGTGTAGCTCGGAGGTAGAATGACCCTGGGTTCAATCCCCAGTACCGCAAAAAAAAAAAAAAAAAAGGTGGGGAAGTTCGCACACTTTTTTTTTTTTTGCGGTACCGGAGATTGAACCCAGGGGCATTCTACCTCCGTGCTACATACACCCCCGGCCCTATTTTTTATACTTTATTTTGAAACCGGGTCTCACGAAGTTGCGAAGGGCCTCACTAGGTAGAGAGAGAAAGAGACAGGGAGAGAGGGAGAGAGAGCTGAGGCTGGCCACGAAGCCGGATCCTCTGGTCTCCACCTCCCAAAGTACTGGGATTACAAGCGTGCGCCACCACGCCCGGCTTAAGTTCACACTCTTATCCAAAAAGGAAGGGAGAGAGGGACAACCTTCCCACCAGGGTGCCCAAGGGGCTCATCCTTTTCTGTCCACAGCAGGGCCAGCTGCCTCTCTACCCATACCTCTCTCCAACCTACAGTGGCCACCCCCACCTTCCCCTCCATCCCAGAACACAGCCCAGGATGTGCTAATCAGAAACATCCTGCCCGCTCTCCCTCGCCTCCCTCCAGCTCCCCCAGCCCATCAGAGGGACCCCTGCATTGGGTTCAAGTGCCAAGTTCAGCCTTGCCACTTGGTAGCTGTGGAACCCCAAGCCTGTGTTTCTCACAGCCTCAGTTTCCCCCACCTGGAAAATGTGGAAATGCTGCCTCACTTCACAGTGTCATGGTGAAACTTAAAGAGAGAAAGAGACAGACAAATGTGGCAGTGCACACCTGTAATCCCAGCTACTTGAGAGGCTGCCAGCCTCAGCAACATAGTGAGGTTCTCAGCAACCTAGTGAAACCCTGTTTCAAAATAAAGAATAAAAAATAGGGCTGGGGGTGTAGCTCGGAGGTAGAATGCCCCTGGATTCAGTCCCCAGTACCACATACACACAAAAAAATAAAAACAAAATAAAGTAAAATAAAATAAAAACAAAAAGGGCTGGGGATGTAGCTCAGTGGTAGAGTACCCCTGGGTTCAATCCCCAGTACTGAGAGAGAGAGAATAAATAGATATAATAGGAGGATAACTGGATACCCTGTTTCCCCCAGGGTTTGCACCCAGGTGTCTAGAACAACCCATGGGTCTCTCAGGGGGCTGATGGGACCCTTTAGCATCATAAGTCAATGAGCAAGCTGGGCGTGGTGGCGCACGCTTGTCATCACAGTACTCGGGAGGCTGAGACCAGAGGATCTGGGTTCGTGGCCAGCCTCAGCTACTCAGTGAGACGCTCCACAACTTCGTGAGACCCGGTTTCAAAATAAAGTACAAAAAATAGGGCTGGGGGTGTAGCTCAGAGGTAGAACGCCCCTGGGTTCAATCCCTGATACCACACACACACAAAAAAAATAAGTCAATGAGCTGCTGAGCACAGGGGTCAGTCCCGTTCACTGTTGCATCCTCGGTCCTGGCATCCAGCTGGTGCTTCATAAATACATGATCAAGGTCCCAATGAACACACCCAAACCCTTTATTTTCTCTAACTCCTTCTTACAGGAGTTTTTAGGATTTTGTTTTTGTGATACTGGGGATTGGATCCAGGGGCACTCTACCACTGAGCTACACCCCCCAGTCCTTCATTTTCTTTTCTTTTTTTTTTTTTTTTTTGGTACTGGGGATCGAACCCAGGGGCCTTCTACCTCCGAGCTACACCCCCAGCCCTTTTTAATTTTTGTTTTGAAACAGGGTTTCACTAGGTTGCTGAGAACCTCACTACGTTGCTGAGGCTGGTCTTAAACCTGTGATCCTCCTGTCTCAGCAACCCAAGTACTGAGATTACAGGTGTGCACCACCACGCCCAACTCTCATTTTTTATTTTGAGATAGGGCCTTACTAAATTGCCCTTGAACTTTCGCTCCTCCTGCCTCAGCCTCTCTAGTTGCTGGGATTACAGGCATGCACCACCAGGCGGACCTTAAGGGAACTTTGTTATAGAGCTTACAAAGATAAGACCACCATGTACCCACTTCTCAGTGTCTGAACATCACTGTAACAGCCTCCAGGCACTTCCCATACCCAGTCCTCAGAGGTGTTCCATTTTACCAAGACTGTCTATGGCCACACCACCCTGAATGTGCCAGATCTCCTCTGATCTCGAAAGATAAGCAGGGTCAGGCCTGGTTATACTTGGATAGAAGACCAAGGCTGAGAATGGTTAGAAAACAGGTCCAAAACCTCAAGACAGTGCTGTGCCCTGGACCCCCACTGGCTGGCCTGCGAGACGAGGAGAGAGGCAGGGAGGGCCTGGCGAAGCGAGGAGGCATGAGCAAAGTCTGCCAGCCAGAGAAGTGAGTCGGCCCCGCCAGAAGGTCCTACCTACACATCCTGGACAGGCTCCCACCTCACCTTGTGGCCCCAGCTGAAAATGAACACACCCAGAGGTCCTGAGACCATGCCCAGGGCACAGCTGATAACTGCCTAGAAGCGGGCCAGGCAGATCCTGCCACTTCCAGCACTTGGCCTGCCAAGGCCCAGTACCCCTGAGGGTCTGTTGGCCTCCTCCAAAGGGGAGCTTGGGACAGGGACAGAGTGATGCCAGAGTGCTAGGAGGCCCAAGAAGTCTCTACCAAGGCCCAGGCATGACAGCCAGAGGGCCCCATTCCCCAACCCTACACAGGGCCCTCTGCAAAGCATGGAGCTCAACCCCACCTCGCGGCTGCCCAGCCCAGGAGACAGCAGGCAGCAGGAGAGCAGACTCTGGGATCAGGGTTCCAGTCCCACCTCCACTAACTGTCCTAGCTGGTCCCGTCCCCAGCCTCTGCGTCCTCAGCTTTACACCGGAATCAGAAGACAGCCTGACTCACAGAAAGACTATGACTCAGTGAGACAACCCTGGCAAAGTGAGTCCCCAGAACTATAAAGAGCTTTTGTTTTACTTATGACCGCTGCCCTCCAGGTGGGCCCTGCCTAAGGGCCAGCCCTCCAGGTGGCCCTGCCAGCTGCCAGACCCACCCACTGAGCCACCTATCCCTAGGTATTGACTTTGAAATTGAGAGCAAAGGTGGGAGCCTGGGGCGGGGTGTGTACCTGTGCAGCAACCTTCCTCCCAACCCCTGGTGTCCACCAGCCTGGGCCACACCGACCACGTGGGCTCCTCCTCCCTCAATCCCCGCCCTGCCTGCCAGGGGCGGCGGAGCACGTGGCCCCAGCCCTGGGGAGCCATTTCACTCCAGGAGACGCGCGGCAGGAAAGGGGCCGCTGGTCCCAAACTTGTGCACGCTAGAAAAACTCTCCATCCCCGCGCGCACCCGCGGCGGGTGGGGGTCAATATGCAGATGCCCAGGCCCTGCAATCGGAGTTAAGGCATGACCATTTTAACGTGTCCAGGGTGATTCGGTTGCTGGTGGTCCGCGAATCCATCACCCTTGCTGAAGGGTGAATCTGGGGCAACCCAGGGCCACCCTTGCGAGGCGGCTTCTGGATAGAGCTGCGGACCTCCGGCCACCCACTCGGCCACGAGACCGGACGCTTTCGGTTTAGGAACGAGGGAAGGGAAGTGAGAAGGGAAAGTTTGCAGAGGAGACCCACATGCAGCAGGGAACGGCCTCCCGTGGCGAGGGGCATGGTCAGCTGCCCTCTCCCCAGAGAGCATCCCCACCTGGCCTGCCTGGTTCACCCTGCCCGCGGGGGGGCTGAGCTTTGTGCAAGGAAAGCGTGGCCCCCGAGCGCCTACAAATCCCACAATGCCGCACCGGCCCGGCACGGAGAACTACAGCCCCCGCGAGGCCGCGCGCGCAGAGGTCCGCCTACTCCAAGAGGGCTGCAGAGTCACGTCCAGGCCTCGCTAGTAAACAGCGCCCGGGCGCGGGCTGGCGAGCGAGCGAGTGGCGGCCGATGTGTCCCGGGCCGCGGCACCCCTGCCCGGCGCGCGGCCCATCGGGGCCCACCCACCCACGCAGCCCCCCGCGAGCGCGCCCCCGACCCTGCTGCAGCCCCGCTCTCCGCAAACACGCACACCACCCGGCTCCCCGCCCCCCCGCGTCTGGAGCCGCGGCATGGCTGCATTGTAGCCGCGGCCCCACGGGAGCCCGGGACCCCCCAAGACCCCCTCGGAGGGGACGCCCAGAGAGCGCGAGGAAGCAGGGAGAGGAAGGAAGCAGCCACGAGAGGGGGGAGGAGGAAGCGCGGGGAGGAAAGCCACCAGCACCAAGCATGGCCGGGACTGCTGCAGAACCACGTGGGTCTGTTTGCAATTTACAAACGTCGGGACTCGCCCGCCTGCAGCGGACAAAAGTGGCCGGGGCCACTCGGGGTCCCCACGTTCCAAGGGAGGAGGGTCCCCAGGCGGCGGGAGGCCGGCACACGGGGCTGCAGCCACCCCCGCGGCTAAGAAAGGCGAGCGGGGTCGGCGGCGCGGACCATGCGTGCGCACACGCGCGCCCGCCCGGGCTGGCTAGCCAGGGGCTGCAATGGTAGGAAGGGGTGGGGGGAGGAGGAGTACACACCTACAGAGTCCTCCTATCACTTCTTTCTCTGTTTTCCTGAAATGTTGCAAAGAGGGCACCTTCTGAGTGGGCACCATGAAATACTCCATAGCGATCGGCCCCCCTCCTCTGCACGAGCTGGGTCCCGCGTTCCGCCGGAGAATGCAAGATGGAAATCCGAATCAAAGGGCAGCGCCGGACGGAGGTGCAGAATCGGCCGGTCCCAGATGCTGGCGGCGGCGGCGGCGGCGGCGAGGGGAGGGAGGCGGGCGGGAGGGGCGGGAGGGAGGTCTCTCCGGCCTGCCTCCCCGGGCGTGTGTATGTGTGTGTGTTTGCAGCTGATCAGATGTCTGTTTCAAGGCGGGAAACAGCTGGTGAAAACTCAGCACTCCCCCGGCCTCCTTCCGCGGAGTAAGGAATTGCATGTAAACAAAGGACTATTTGCAGCGCCCCCCGGGCGGCTCAAGGCCCGGGCGAGAGGGGCGCGGGCCCCCCGGGGCCGGCTGCTGCAGGGGTCTGCAGGCCTGTTCCCCCGCGCAGGGGGCCCCCGGCCGCTGGCCGGCTGGGGGGACGCGGCGTGAATGGAGAGAGCTGCGGCCCAGCTACATGCGCCACTATGGGTGATGAGGTCCATCAGCTGACAGGTTGGCAAGCGTTGAAAAAAAAAAAAGCCACTGCGAGGGAGCCCAGCCTGTGCGGCCCGGGGTCCAGCGGGGACTGCCCGGTGCAGGGTCTGCACGCACTGCAGCCTGGGGGGCGCGCGGCTGGGCCCGGCGTGCAGCGGCGGCGGGAAGGCGGCCTGGGGGCGTGCTAGGGCTTTCGCTTTTTCACGATTGCAACTGCACGGAGCGGAGCCGCTCTGGCGCGCTCCCTCCGAGCCGACACAGGGCCCCCTGGAAACTTGCGTCACAGCCACCGTTTCCCAAATGTAACTTGGGGCTGACTCGGGAGGCTAGCCAGCCTCCTCCCTCCGTCCCTGCCCAGCTGGCCGCCCGGCCCCGGCTCCGGAGCCTGGGAATCCCGAAGTCCAGGAGGGATGGCGAAGGCGGGCGCGCCGGACTCCTGGGATGTTGGGGCTGCCCTAGGAACGGGGGGCGGCAGGGAGTTGGCGGCGGGGCGTGGGGGGGGGTCATGAGGAGGGAAGGGTGGAGGCGGACCAA